>VNJR01004490.1:0-52035 GCA_008042585.1 Drosophila punjabiensis | reverse complement strand
CGTACATATGTCGGAACGAGGCGGATCGGTCACAGCTGTTGCAAAGGCGCGCTCTTTTCCAGCTCTCTTACCGATGATCGGTACGAGGTAACGCTCGCTCAGAGCGACATTTAAAAGACCGATTGACTGAAGAGGTCGCCGCAAATGATATTTTTTTCGGTACTTTGTTTTTTTTTTGACGTTAGATCTTTTATAAATTTTAAAACTGAATGAAACAAATAATGAAGTTATCTTTTAATACATTTATTTAGAATTAATTTTAATAAGTTTAAGCTTAATGTTCAGATAAAATGCAAATTCATACAGCAAACTGACGCGAAGAATGCATAAAACTTCACATACACATGCGTGTTTGCGAAGGAAACTTCACATACACACATACATGCGCAAAAACCGTTTGACTCTTCGTTCATAAACAAACGTACCGTGAATGGGCAAAGCAAAACAGAATGAAAAAAACAGCTTTTTAGCTTATCGTGAGCATAATTTTTATAAGAGCAATTCAATCGCTCGCTCTTAGAGCCTTCGCTCCAATTCTAAAAAAAAACCGTTTTTTTGCGATCGCACGAATCGGTCAACCGTTATTTGCGAGCTATGTTCAAGAGTTAAATCCCACCTGAAGGGCACCGATGGCAGCCGACTGGAAACGCAAATCGGTCTTGAAATCCTGGGCGATTTCACGCACCAAGCGCTGGAAGGGCAGCTTGCGGATGAGCAACTCGGTCGATTTCTGGTAACGACGGATCTCACGGAGAGCGACAGTTCCGGGGCGATAACGATGGGGCTTCTTCACACCGCCAGTTGATGGGGCGGACTTGCGCGCAGCCTTGGTGGCCAGCTGCTTGCGCGGAGCCTTTCCTCCGGTAGATTTACGAGCTGTCTGCTTAGTACGGGCCATTTTTACTCAGTTCAAACTGCAAGAATACACAAGGAATATATTTTATTTGATGTATAAACACTTTTAGAAACTAATTTGATGTTTTGAGTTATTACTAACACAATTCTTTGTTTCAAAAAAATTTCTTCAAAGAGAAAAGCAAGAAATAGTTGTACGATTCAACACACGCGAAAGTGCAAGGATACTGACGAAGATCGGGAGCCAAAGTAGGAGCCAATGCTCAGCGCCGAAGCGCTGGCGGCCTACTGACGACTATCCAAGTTCCGTTGCCAGAATGAAGACGAGGATGACGCCGCAGAGGGTTGGAATGTAAATATTAAATATTATAAAAATCGTGACAGCTGCCTGCCAAACACTCTTCCACATATTTTTTTGCCTTTCCTTTTTCTGGGAACACACAGAGACGGCGAGCCACTCGAGAAACTTCTGCTCGAGTGGATGTGGGAAGGAGGCGAGCGGAGCAAAGCAAAGCCCGACCAAGTCGTGCCTTGCTTGCCACGAACCAGCGGCAGTTCCACGGTGGAGTGGCCACTTGAACTTTTTTTTTCCTTATTGTGTTTTCTTTTCTCAGCGCAACGTGAGTCGCACTTTTTTGTTCCCTCTCCTATTCTTTTTACGCTTTTTATGCGGAATTAATCAAGTTGAAGTAATGAGTTGTAGTTTTATTTTTTGTGTGCAGCGAGGAGAAAAAGAAAAGAAAAGAAGGAAGGAAATGTGCTCAGGCAAGGGATTTTCTTTTCCAATTACCTCGATATTCGTTCAACGCTTTTTATGCCAATTCTTGCCAATTAATTACACCAATCTGCATCTAAGCCACTTTTCAGTTGTTTCTTTAGCTCCCCCTTCCCACAGAAAGAGAGGCAAAAAACCATGGCCCCACGAAGCGCGAAAAAAAGGAAATGAGCAAACATAAACAAAATGAAAAAAACAAGCATAAGCCAAAACTTGGCGCGCATTTAAAGGCGGCAAGTTGAAGTGGGATAGCAAGACAACACATTTGCGTTAGAAAAGGAGAGAAAGAGAGGAGCGACTAATTGCGTCTTTGCCAGTTTATGGAGTACGAATATCTGTGGATGTATGTGTGCACGTTTGATGACTACACATCCTCAGGAAATGTCAAAAGGGAAAATTATGCAATATGAAGCAAAAGGGACTGACACGAAGGAGAGAGCGAGAAAGAGAAACAAGAGTTTAGCCGAAGCATCCAGAATTTATAGAAACTGCGCATGACAGACACACGCACACGCTCATACATATGCACATTTGTATTCCCTTTAAACAGGGAAACTGCAAGCGAATAAATCACATTTTTGTAATTGCCAGCCATTGAAATAAGCTTTCTTATATACTTTGGAATTCAAAATCCTGACGCAAGTTTGTGTTTTCGCCAATTAACTTAACTGCAATTGCAAATAAATTTATTTGTTTCTGCGGTCGCTCTCCTGCGTGGCGGCCATTTTGGAAAATAGCAGCGCACCACTACACGCACACCCAAAACGGTATACCCCTCCACTATTCTTCGATGCATTCGTCGTGCGAATACAAAAAAAAAAAAAACGAAGACACCTCTCAAATCTTCGCGCATTTGTGTGTATCCAGTGAATATGTATGTGTATGTTTGTAAGAGCGGTGAAAAGTCGGGGCTCCGCCGGGCCGTCCAGCGGAGCACCCCAAACCAAAACAATGCTCCAGACAAGAAAAAAAAAGGAAAAAACGCAACTGTATTTACTTTTACTTTACCCACACGCACGAATTTAACTAAATAGGCCTAAAGAGAATAGCATAGAAGCTAATTCCAGCACTCACCGATTAAGTGGAACACAACAATTATTTTATGTTAAAATTTGTTTTCACAAGAAAGAACACGACCGTCCGGACAAAACTTTCGATTCACAATGATGCAAATTTGGCTACTTGCCCGCTATTTCTGGTGGTTTTTGCAAGCGGGAAAATTGGTAAACTAACAACTAGCGGGAAATACAGTATTTTTCCAAGCAAAATTGGCGTTATTCTAGCTGTTTTTGTAATGTGCTTACGTATTTTTTACTTAATTAAATAATTTGTTGTATTTTTTATGACACTAGACGACAACACAACCTGATATTAACTTTTCTGTCATTTGGCATGTCCAAACATATTTCAACCGGGAAAAGCATATGAAATTAATACGTTTTGTGCTCATATATTGTGGGATAAAAATATACATATATTTGATTTTATTAAAATATATAATATATTTGCAATATTCAATGTTAATGGTATAAAATCCGAAATTTGTCTAGCGAGAAAGTTAAAGCCCTTCAAAATAAGATCGGTGAAAACTAATCTTCCTTTTATAATTGGCAATTTAAACGCTTTTCTTATGAAGTTTATCGGGTTTTGTAATTTAAAACATCAAATAAACAAAATTTTACATTAAGGTACATTTGCAATTTTTTTAATTAGCTTCTGAGCAAAAAATAATATATATTTCTTGCATTTGGATGTAGCTATTGGTATTTAATTGTGGAATTTTCTACGTTTTAATATTAATATTAAGAAAATACTACAAACTGAAATGTTTATGTTTTGTTTCAAACATTTGATTATTTTATTTTATAATTTTGAATTTCATATACAGTATTTTCAACGTTAAAAATATAATATAACCAACTGATATGTAATTTATATGTTGAAATGATTTGGTTATTTTATTATTTGGATTTTATACAAATACAAATAGATACGATTTTCTATATTTTAAACATTTTTAAATATTAAGATAATGAAACAAAAAAAAACATCGTTTTTTTTTAATGGATTTTTTTGCCAGCACTAGCAACGATGCCAATTTAGCTATTTTGCCGCTATATCTGGTGGTTTTTACAAGAACAGTGTGCCCCCAAAAGCGGAGAGAAACCCGGCTAATTGCTATGCCCAGGTGGGGTCACACTGGCAATTTAAGCGCAGACCCCAACCGTTTGTTATTGTTTACTGCCCCGTTCCTGGTTTACTTTATTTTCTTTTGTTGGGGCCAAAAACGCGCGACGTGGACGTGACGGAGAGGGAGAACACAGAACCGGAGATCAGAAGAGAACCGAAACTCGCGCGCTGCTCGCCGCTCACCGCTCACCTGACCCCCCATCAGTTGGCTCCAGGTGTTTTCACAGCGCGCCTGTACACTCTGGCTCTGGCTCTGCCTCTGCTGTTCGCTGTTTACACAGCATCTCGATCTGGATCTCTCTCGGCCTGCGATCAGAATCCGATCGGATCTTATCTGGTGACCTGGCACACTGACAACGAGGCGCAACTACGCGCTCTGTCCCTGCAATCAAGCTTCCCATGAGCGCGGACAAGATGAACGGACGCTCGATACGCATCAACCGGCTGCCGGCCACCATTGTGGCCATTCTGCTGACCATTGTGCTGGTCTACTTTCTCAATTTCCATCAAGAGGAACGGCCGGCCATCTACGGCATGCTGCGCAGCGACAATCCCAATCGGGTTAATCTCCGCAAGATGCTTATAGCCGCCATTCAGGCGGCACAGCGCGGCGGCCTGGAGGTGCTGGACGTGGCGCGATCCCGGCAGCTCAAGGAGCGCAGCAAGGGCAAGACGGACGAGGGTGTGAATGATCCTTTCACGGATGCGGATGGCAGGTCGCACTGTGTGATGAAGCTGGGCCTGCAGCGCATCTTTCCGCGGGTACGCATCTTCTCCGAGGAGGACAAGGAGCACTGCCGGCAGGCGCATGGCTACGATCTGGATCCCACGGTGCTGCACGAAACAGCCCAAGTGCCGGATGTGAGTGTGAATGCACAGGATGTAACCGTCTGGGTGGATCCGCTAGATGCCACAAAGGAGTTTACAGGTGAGCAGATCCTGGAAATCCCTTTGCAAGTTCACCATTTTAAGGGATTAAATTTCACAGAGGAGCTGTACGAGTACGTGACCACCATGGTCTGCGTGGCGGTGGCCGGCAGACCCATCATCGGTGTTATACACAGTCCCTTCAATGGACAAACGGCCTGGGCCTGGGTGGGCAACTCGATGTCCGAGTATTTGGCCAATTTGCATCCGCCGCATGCGTCGGAAAACCAGGCGCCCATCATTACCGTCTCACGTTCCCATACCGCTGGCGCCAAGGATCTGGCGCGTGGCATTTTCGGCGAGGATGTCAGCCTGCTAACGGCTGCCGGTGCCGGCTACAAGGTGCTCCAGGTGGTGGCCAACAATGCCACCGCTTACCTGCATACATCCAAGATCAAAAAGTGGGACATTTGCGCCGGCGATGCCATTCTGCATGCGCTCGGCGGCACCATGACCACGCTGAATGACCAATTGATTAACTACGGGCCGGACGAGTCGCCGGTGAATACGGAGGGACTGCTGGCGACGCTGGAGCGGCACGATGACTACATGGAAAAGCTGTCCAATTACCGGGCGGCGCACAACGGCAAGCTGGCGTAGCTGTTCCCGGTTCTTCATCCTCCTCCTGCTCCTCCTTCGCCACCATGAGGAAAGCCCTTCTCACTGATCGTTTAGGCAGCATTCAAAAATAGCTCTAAGTTCTAAAGATGCAAACCTGTTTTCTCGCAATCTCAAACTTTGTTAGTGTGCTTCTCTTCTTATTTTTTTGTGTGTGTGTTTTTTTTTTTGCATAATTACGTTGGTTGTGCGGCGGCGGCGATGGTGATTGACGGGGTCGTGAACCCCGAGCCAGATTGCCGCCCAGTTGGCTCAAAAAATAAACCTATTTTAAATTGTAAGCATTCGCTGGGTGTTTTCTTTATTTTAAAAGCAATGTTTACATGCAAAAAAAAGGAAGAACATTTTGATTCTTTTTCAATTCCAGTGTTTCATTAAGGAAACTCAGCTTCAAAGTTTTGTTTCTTCTCCTTGGGTTCTATCTTTAAAATATCTGGAAATAAAACTAAAAATAAAATTGGGAAATTAAGTTTAATTCAAAATTCTTTTATTCTTTTTCAATTCGAGTGTTCCACTTCTTTAACAGCTGTATAAACATAAATATGCAGCAGTTGAAAATTTACTATAGTAATAGTATATAGGAAAGTGTTGGTTTACTTAAGGTAAAGGTATGGCTTTAAATTTATTTTCATTTTATGAATGCAGAATGTATAAAGAATAATGTGTACAAATTTTACATCAATCAATGCAAAAATTTAGAAGTTATGCGAGTTTAAAAGGAGATCGCTTATAACTTTGAAGCACTTTTCTGAAAAGTATTGATTTTGTTGAAAATTTGTATCGTGTAGACTCAAAATCTATAATATAAAGTCCATTGATTTGATTTCAAATTTTGCACAAAAATTCTTCAATTCATTCTACAGGTTTTAACCTTGGTTTTTTTTTATATTATATTCCTATATTCCTTCATTATTTATGGCTTTATTTATTCCTTTATTACACAGACCAACAACATTGCTTAAAAATCTCAAAGATAAAAACCGGTAAAACTTTTCCAAATGTTTTCGAGGTGCTAAGTTCGTATCCAGCCACGAAAAATGTTCTATATGTCAGCTTTTAGAGATATATATTAACTTAGAAGTATACGAAAATCAGTTTTTGGGTAAATTTGAAGTGATATAACTTCTTCAAAGTTTTCGGTTTAGTATCTAAAAGTGCTGTTCTTGTCCTCCAAAATCAGTTCTTATAATTTGAAAATATTCTTTGTTGGCATATCGGCCTTGTTTTTCATCAATATTTAAAAAACAATGTTGTTTTTATTGTTCATTATTATAAATACTTAAAGAACAATTGTTGCCTTCATTTAAGCCATTTCGCATTTCGAATTAGCTACAAAATATAAATCTTTAAATGGATTTAAAAGATTTAAACAAATTATAGAATGGTGTAACCTCTTATGCTTATTTTAGACAAGTCTTTGGGCGTTACTGAACAGATAGTAAATATTAAAATGTGGTAACAGAATTAAGCAATGTCGATTTTATAGATTTTTAATATCTATTTAATTTATAAATATTATTTATTATTTATTAAATAATAGATTAGAATAGAATAATAGATAGATAATCGGTTATTCTGAGCCGAAGGTCTTAGCTACTATGGCTCTTAAATTTAAGTTAGCTCTTACTTTATAAGTAATTGTTAGCTTTAGATAAATAAATAAATAATCGGTTATTCGGTTAATGTATGCAATGGAATCGAGTTAGTGGAATACCTAAAAACTAAATAAGTTTTTGACATGGAACCCAATAATGTGTTTGTTATTTAACTTGGTCAAAGGAATATGGGAATGGGAGATGACATCTAATTAAGTGTGAATAGCTTGAATTTATAGTATTGACCATGTAGAGGAGCCCTTTTTCTTCATTTTTTTTAAATTTTTCTTTCAACTCTCGACTATACCTTGTCATTGTCAAAACTTCACTTCCTTTCGGTTAATGTTGCGGTGAATTCTCAGTTGTGCTTTCTTGATTTTTTCATTTTGTGAGTGCTTAACTTTCGGTTGTTGTTACTACATCCTTCCACTGGTGAGTTTTATTATGTGCTTTACCTTTTAAATCCATTTTGTGAGTCTTTGTAAAAGTGCCTCTGCAGTAGAACTTCATAAAAGTGTTTCTATAAACGAAGATTTCTTTTTTTTTTCGTTTGAAGAAAATGAAATGTTGAAATGTTCAAAAATGGCATAAAAAAGTTAAGTACAACCGAAAGAAAATCTGTGCTTTTAATCATCGAAAATCTACCCGTTTCGTTCAAATGAAAACAAAATTTAACTAAACTTAACCTAACATTTTACACCTGCTAAAATATCAAATAATTCCGCTAATATCTTGCACAGCGTATAAAAAACAGGTGAATTTGATTGACCATTCAATTGAATTCATATATTTACACATTTAGACGTTTAGCGATTTGCTTAAAATAATCTCTCATTAATTTATTACTGCAATTGGAGACAAATCTGTGGTTAAGAGCATTAAAACTCTAGTCATTTTGGTTAAAAGTAAAAAATCGAATAAAAAACTAACCTAAAATTCATACCCCTTCTTTCATATCAAATAATTCCGCTAATATTTTTTAAACGCGTATTAAAAACAAATTAATTTTATTAGTCATTTAATTGACATTCTTACTAATATTTATATTTACTGGTTTCCTTATAATAAACATAAATAAAAGAACCGTCCCAAAAATCAGCTTAAAGCTTAAAAAAAGTTTTTTATTGCTGTTGGAAAATTCATTTTCCTGTACGCTCAAAGCCTCAAATATGTGTGTATATAATAATTACAATTTTATTAAATACATGAAATAATTATGCACCGCCATTTTGATTTATTTTTATGCTTATATTTCTCCATATTTTCCCAATAAAACTCATTATTCGCGTCAAGTTCAAAAATGATAAAATAAATATCGATAAGTTCACGAAAAAAATCGATACTGCCAGAACCAGTTGCAATTATCGCTCACCGGCCGTCCCTAGTTCTAAAAAAAAAAAAAATTAGAACATTCGAACAGTAGAGCAACACTGGCTGCGCGTTATATTTTCTTTTTGTTGTAAACTATTTGCTGTGTGTGTGTGTGTTTTCTGTTGTTGTTTATTATGCATCGGCTTGGAAATTGTTAATTAAATGCACGCCACCCGCGCCCGGCATGTAATCAATCGAAATCATGGACATGGCCGGCCGAAAGAACGCGGGGCGTGGAGATCGTAGCAGCAGCAGCAGAGGCAGCAGGAGCACCCGCCCCCCTCTGCTGGCGTCGCTGTCTTTGCTTATGTTCCTTGCGCTGACTTCGACGGCGACAGAGACCGGCGGAGGCGGAGGAGGAGGAGTAGGAGAAGCAGGAGCAGGAGCAGCAGGAGCAGGAGCAACAGCGGGTCAGCAGGATGGCCAAGTGGCGGAGAGTGGAATCTCAGCGGGTGCCTCCGCCGGATGCCCGCGCAAGTGCAGCTGCAGGAACATTTCGGAGAACATACACAGCCTGCGTGTGCGCTGCGATGAGCAGCAGATAGCCAGCTGGCGGGAGCTGGAATTTGGCGAAAATGTCATTGCCAGCATTGTGGGCATGTAAGTGGACGCTTCCCCTGGTGAGATCAAGTGAATCCAATCCAATCTTGTGAATCCTTAGCAATGCCAGCAGAAACGCCATTGCCCATATAAGCGGCGAGGACTTTAGGAACTTTACGGAGCTGAAGCGTTTGGATCTATCGTTCAATCTGCTGACCAAACTGGACAGGGAGACCTTCGGCGACAGCCTGGCCCATGTGGAGAAGCTGAAGCTGGCAGGGAATGCCATTAGCCACATATACGAGGGCACCTTCGACCAGATGCCGAGGCTCACGCATCTGTAAGTTGTCTGTTGTGTTTCCAAGTTTCTAGGTATCAAGATTCATGGCTTCCGCTTCCGCTTCCACTTCCACTTCCTTTTTGCAGCGATCTGAGCGGAAATCCTTTGACCTGCGACTGTGGACTGATCTGGCTGATAGCCTGGTCGAGCGCGAGGGATGTGCGACTGCAGCCGCCGCCGAAATGCGATTCGCCGGTTAACTTTCGCGGCATGCCGCTGAAGAAGCTGCGCGTGGGCAAGGACTTCCATTGCGAGACGCTGCTGCAGCCGCTGCTGGAGCTGATACCCAGCCAGAACCAGGTGGCCTTCGAGGGCGATGAGCTGCAGCTGAAGTGCTATGCCCCGCGGGTGGCCATCGGAGTGCCCCGGGAGAGCGAGGACTTGCCAACGCGGGCCTATGTCTTTTGGGGCTGGTCCGAGAAAATTCGGGCCAAGAACTCCACCGAGGATATTGTCTATCAGGATCCCACCAAGGTCTTCGAGGATGTCAGTTTGGAGACGCGCCATTCCACGGACTCGGGCATCTTGCAGTCGATACTGCGCATCGGTAGCCTCACCCAGAATCACACGGGAATGTGGGACTGCACGTTGCGCAGCCAGCAGGCGAACCTCTCGCAGGCCATCGTCCTGCATGTGGTGGCCAAGGGCACGCTGTACTGCGAGGCGCGAGTGGTGCACACCAACAAGGGCACCTACCACTGGCCAAGGACGATGCGCGGCGAAACGGTGCTGCAGGAGTGCGTGGAGGAGCCCAGCGATGCCACCCAGGCAAGGCGGGCCTCCCACGAGTGCGGACCCTCGGGGGAGTGGCTCAATCTGGACACCGAGAACTGTGTGTATGTCAGCGAGACGACGCGCATTTTGGAGCAGTTCGCCAAGGTGAATCTTACGCTGACAAAGGGCCAGAATGCCTTGGAGATTGCCCGGCGCTTGCACAACTTTACCCAGGCGCAGACGCAGCTGAATCGCATAAGGGATCCCATGGACTTGGAGTACATTGCTCGCACACTGGTCAAGTATTTGGACCAGCTGGAGCAGCCGCAGCAGCAGCAGGAGATCAGCCATCTGCTGATGGACATCGTTTCGCAGCTGCTCAATCTACCATCACATCTCTTTCGTGCCGCCCAGTCGGAGCAGGGCACGGGACAGCGGCTGCTTCATGTGGTAGAATCATCCGCCATGCGCCTGGCCCTGGCCAGCACTCAGGCGGAGGTGCTGCCGGCAGAGATGATACCGTGGCGTGGGTCACTCGCCCAGCAGCGCAATCTCTTTGTCGAGTTCTTCAACATCAGTGTGGAGGCCTTTGTCAGCTTGTCCTGCGTCTGGCTGGAGCAGAGTCCGCGGGGCTTTCAGTGCAACAGCGCCAATGACACCATACCCATGTACGAGCATGGTGACATCGATGCCGCCATCCAACTGCCTTATAGCGTCATTGGCAACAGCTCTATCAGCTCTATCAGCTCGCCAGCTGCTTCGCGAAGCCTTCGCCTGCTCATCTCGCTGCACAGGAACGGCAAACTCCTGCCCAATCTGAGGGGCAGCCACAACGAGTCCTTGTCCTCGGCCATCATTGGTGTGCTGGCCTACAGCAGCGAGGGAGAGCCGCTGCACTTTCAGTCGGCCGGCGAACTGGATCCCGAGGAGGATGTCTACCAGCAGCGAGTCACGGTGATGCTGCGGGCGCATCCGTATCACAACCAGTTGAGTGCACCGCAGCCGGCATGGTGGGATGCGGAGGAGCAGCGCTGGGAGACGGGCGTTTGCCAGCAGCATTATCAGCACCGCACCCTCGTCATGTTCAGCTGCAGCCGGACGGGTTACTTTGGCCTGCTGCAACGGAGTCGCTATCTGAATGATTTCCGCAGCGAGGAGGCGGGCGCCAGGTTCCGTCATCCGCCGGCGGCCATCTATGCCGGCTGTGGCCTGCTCTTCGCCTGCTGCGCCTTCAACGCAGTGACCTTTGCCGTCTTTGGTCGAGCCGTAAGGATTAATCGAGTGCAGCGGCATGCTTTGGTCAACACCTGGCTGGCATTGGGAGCTCTAGCCTTGGCCTTCTCGCTGGGCATCTATCAGACGGCCAGCCAGCCGCAGTGCCGCCTGCTGGGCCTGCTGATGCACTACCTCGGCCTGTGCGTTCTGCTTTGGGTGTGCGTTAGCCTCAGTAGCATGTACAAGCGGCTGACCAAGACGACGACGACGTCGGCATCGGGCCAGGGACAGGGACAGGGACAGGAGATGCAGGAGCCGCAACAGCGGGAGAGGGAACGGAAGCCTATCCTTGGCATTTACCTGGTTGGCTGGGGCATTGCCTTCCTCATTTGCGGCATCAGCAGCGCCGTCAACCTGGCCGAGTATGCTGCCTATGACTTTTGCTTCCTGCACAGTGCCACCACGCTCAATGCTCTCCTCGTGCCAGCTGTGATCCTCGTGATATTCTGTGGTATCCTGGCGCTGTGCATCTACTACCAGCTGAGCCAGCAGGCGGTCAATGTCCTCCAGCTGCAGATGCAGCAGCACCAGCATCATCATCATCGCCAGTATTCGGACAACAATACCCAGGCCACGGAGCACATCGATCTGGACTGGTTGGATGCGAATGGCAGTGCCACGACGGCGGCTATGGGTCAACCTGGCGGCAGTCGCAAGGAGCACGATCACATGCAGGAGCAGTACAGCACGCTGAGCAATCCTTTGAGCAGCATTGTCGACGACTTTGAGCGCTCGAATCTCTCCCATTTGCGGGGTCACTTCATCTTCCTGGTGCTGTATGCCGGCGCCTGGCTATCGGCCGCTGGCTACGTCAGCGGTAGCCAGGATCTGTACGTGATCTCCTTCACCGGCTGCTGCTCCTGCCTGGGCATCTTCCTGCTAATCTTCTACAATCTCAGTCGCAACGATGCCCGCCAGGCCTGGTCGCAGGGCAGAGACGGCAGGAGCAGCAGCGGTAGCAGCTGCCGGCCCATGAAGCTGGTGACCTACAACAATGGCAGCCAGGCGAGGAGCACACATCCATCGGCTGGAATGCCTGGACCCGGCACTGCCATGATCAGCAACTCGATAGTGGCCTACAAGGCGAATCCCGGTCCTGGGAGCCTCTACGATGCCAACAACTCGGCGGGCTCGCGTTCAAACAGTCAGTGCTCGCGGAGCATGCGCAGCCAGGCGCGCAGTCAGACGAGGAGCCAGCAGGAGCAGCTGCTGCAGGCGAACGGTGCCGGCGGCATGACCATCATCAACAACACCAGCCAGCAGGGAACGCAGGGTGGAGTGGCAGCAGCAGCAGCAGCAGCTACGGCAACAGCATCCGGCGGCGGAGTTTCCGGCTCGGGCAGCGTTGTGCCGCCGCACAGCCTTAATGCACTGCTCCATGGGTCTAGCCATGATCTTATACCCTCGGCGGAGATCTTCTACAATCCCAACCAGATCAATGTGGCGCGCAAGTTCTTCAAGAAGCAGAAACGTCTGGCCAAGCGCAACAACTTTGAGCTGCAGCGCCAGACGATGCCGCAGATGCAGCTCCAGATGCAGATGCAAATGCAGCTCCACAGCCAGCACAGCCTGAGCGATGCCAGCTCGGAGCAGCTGTACAGCAGGCACCACAACGCGATGACCCTCCTGGCTGGCGGCAGCAAGGTCAACAACACCAATCTCCATTACAAGAACCATGGATCTCCCATGGCAATGGCGCCCAAAGAGAGCGCTGGAGAGTCGCTGCAGTTTAAGCGCTTTGTGCCTGCCAGCACTTCCTCGGCTACAAAGATCATGCAGGCGAATATCTACACCAACATCCCGGAGACCCTGACGCCGCAGCATGAGGTGATCAAGCTGAGAGCGAATGGACGCACCAGGACACCCTCGCTGCTCGACGAAACGCTGCACGAGCAGGACGACGACGACGAGGAGGAAGAGCAGGAGGATCAAGCACAGGCGGCAGCGGCAGCGGCAGCAGCAGCATCAGTAACGGTCGAGGAACCCGAGCAGGAAATGGAGGAGGAGGATGCCAGCTCCCTGGACGAGCACGCCCCCTTGTATGCCAACACCTTGCCACCGGCCAGCGGTATGAGCAGCCTGTTCCGCAACCGAGCTCAGCAGCAGCCTCAACCCATCAGTTCCACGCCCGTGAAGCAGCCCAGTTTGGAGGCCATGAACAGCCTGGGCTTGCCGGAAATTAGCCTCGAGGAGCCGCTGCTCCAGGTGCACGAGATATACGTGTCCAATTCGCTGCAGGTGACCACCAACAACAGCATCGAGCTGGACGACGACTTTCCCAGTGTCCTCATTCGCTTCAGCCAGCAGCAGCAGTCCAAGTCCCTGAACAACATCAGTGAAATGCTTGCAGGCGGCGTTGGCAGCGGAGAAGCTAATGGCAAATCGCCGGGACTGGACGATACGGGTATCCAGGAGGCGGAGACCAGTCAGCTGTCGGCTCACGAGGCCAGCACGCTGGAGGAGCAGCAGCTGCGGCAGGCCTATTCCTGCTCCAGCAACAATCTCAGCCAACTGAAGGCGGCGGCGGCGGCGGCGGCGACAGCGGCACATCATCCATTGGCGATGGCGGAGACGGAAACGGAGGACGATGGCCGCCTCCTGTCTGGGAGTCCGACAAATGAGAGCGATCTAAACTACCAGAACTCGGAGATTAGCATACGCAGCCATGGCCTGTACGCTCCCCAGGCGGACAACGACCTTAATTTGACCCTCACGGACGACTTTCGTTGCTACCAATCCTCGAATGCCAGCGATGCCGATGTGGATGTCCTTAACGAGTTCGACGATGAGTTTGTGGCTGCCACAAGTGGCGACCGGGTCACTGGGGATCCGGAGCAGGATCATCATCATCATCATCATCATCATGACCATGACCAGGACACATCCATCGATGAGCTGTACGAGGCCATCAAGTGCCGGAGTCCGCTGAGAAGCAAGCAGGATCAGGTTGCTGAGCGCTTCGAAAGGGAACGAGAGCGAGAGCGAGAGAGAGAACGAGAGAGGGAGAGGGAGAGGGACAGGGAAAGGGAGAGAGAGCGGGACAGGGACAGGGACAGAGAGAAGGATGGCAAGCCGCTGAGCAACTCTCACAACGAAAATCTCAACGAGACCATCGAGGACGATAGCAGCCAGAGCAGCGTGATCTCGTATATTGATCCCAGGGCAGCCAACGAGCTCCAGCGTCCCTTTTCCAGCTAGCTCCTCCATTGGCTACCCCTAGAAGATACCCTAGTTAGATGTATATAGAAGATATACAGCAGCAGCAGCAAAGTATTCCCTTATCCCTTATCCACCCACCACAGACACTAACCGATATATTGAGACATGTTTTTTTTTATATCCAAAAGTGGACACTTGTCCTAAGTTCGCCCCCACTCAGAGATCCCCAGATGAAAACTAAACTTGTAATTATAGTAAGGCCCACCCCTTCCCCCCTCTATTTATTATGACTAGTATTATCCCATTGAGAGAAAGGATATTCATCGCCAGAGACAGAGACAGAGCTGGTCACAAGGCTAGAATCGTTTCCCATTTCTTCATCACAACGCATTAGCATAAAGCATAGGAGCATCCTCACACCCCACCCGACAAAGCTACAACCTACTATGATCCCACACAGAGAACACATTTTTGGATAAGTTTTAATTTTCGGATAAAGCAAAATGCATTTAAATGTAGGCTAAGTTTATATTTAGATATAAATAAATGAAATGTTCACATAAGACAATTGCTTTTTATTTGAATTTAAGGAGGTTTTAATGTAAATGAATCATAGATAGAGATGTGGTTATAGTCCCAGGTATACGTTTAGGGTTTTACGTTTTACGAATATTCGTTTGCGACCTATTTCAGCTGATATATCTTTTCAATTCAATTCAATAATTTTGCTTTAATTTCCACAATAATTTTCCAAATTCGCTTAAAGCTACAAAAGGTTGTTTCTTAGAGGTTCTTAAAGATTCTTTTCTTATATTAAATACAAAATGGTAACCCTGCTTCTACAACACTACGAAAGTCAAGAAAGTCACTAGTTTAGCATGTCAACCCTAGAAGCCATCGAAACAAATGTCACATTTGTCACTTGACGTCAACTTGATTTTTTCTTCGTTCATTCTTTCAGTCTTTCAAAGGAGGAAAGTCACAATCTGTTCAAGCATCAAATAAAGATCAAGAAAATCATCACCTGAAATGGATAAGGAAAATATCATTAGTGAGCTGGCCACTGACAATGCCATGTCTGAAGGATTCAAGTCCTTGAACCCAGTCGAGGTGGTGTCGGGGGGTTCCTCTGGGACCCAAGAGCCGAAGAAGCTTACCTTTCCTCAGAATCGCAGGTAAGCTTTCTGATCCTTCATTGTTTTGTGTTTGTAGTTTAAGAAAAATATCAGATTTATTTGTTTTTTTGTTTTGCTGCTTTTGTTTAGAAATCCTAATTCATTCTTTCAATATTTTCTTACAGCCACTCGGAGGAATCTTTTCTAAACAAAAAGGCCAAAAACTGTAACGAGGAAGACTCCAACAAGTCGGCCGAAAAAGACAAGATCGGTAAGTACTTTCCCCAAATTCCAGATAATAGCTAACACAATCGCTTCTGCAGATGAGGCCATCAAAGAAAAACCCACCGAAGAAGACCAAGAGATTAAAGCTGGCGAAGCTAAGGAAATAACTGAAGAGCTTAACAAGTCCTCCTCCGGAGAGGTGAAAACAAAGGAACAACTGGACAAGTCCTTCCGTACATTCATGGCTATAGCTAGCGCAATCGCCAAGGCCAAGGAGGATGACGATAAGGCTCAAGCTGCCGGAACTGATGAGGTTCAAGGCGAGAAAGATGATGACAGCACCGAAGAAGAAGAGTCCACTTCCAGCGATGAAATGACTGGAGACAAGCCGCAAAGGGAGCCAGCCGGCAAAAAAGAAGCAGACGAAGAAGAGTCCGACGATGATGACAATGAGGAAGACTAAATGTAATTTAAGGTTTCATTACCTGTATTATTTTACACTTGGTTGATTAAATGCATTTAACTTAACATTTTATAAAAATAACTTGAGACTTTGCTTTTATTATTTATTTGTTTACAGAAAAATCAGAAAAATTGAGCCTTAATTCAAGATCTTAATTTCCTTAAGAGAAGTATATCATATCTCCCTGAGCAGAAAACACAGAATTCTCTATGGAATTAGGCAGCTTACTATTCAGGTGCCTGAATTTCTCACATCCCTCATGATGAATTGCGAGTACATGCTAAAAGGCATGCCAATGCCTCAGAAATTTCTATAAAGTACGCGCCCGCCCGTCACATGAAGCAAAGTCCGACTGGGGGACATTTAGTGCTCATCTCGAGCCATTTGACCCCACCTTAAAGTGCGAACCAATTAAACGAGTGCTTTAAAGTTTATAAAGAGATTACAAATGTTGCATTTTATATTTCGAGGACAGACACTGAACACACATTCAACAAGCTACTTGTAAAGTAGATACAATTTCTAATAGCAATTCTTTACCATAATAATACAATAATATGATATTCGTTCAACGTCGTCAATGGAGTGTTGTGAGTGGGTGATGATGATGCATAATGAATGCTGCTGATGGCCATCGTCAGCGTGATTAGCTTCAAAAGGTTTAATCTTAAATTGGTAACAATAACAAGAGATTGGTGTATATAAACTATAATAAGATAATACGATATTGCTGATGCCTTGGACAGCAGTCGTCTGCTGTCCCTCGGCTGTTGTGCGTGTTTCTCATGGCAAATGCTTCTTCTCACTCCGATTCAAGGGGATATTCAGCTCCTGATTCAGATTCACAGGCTGCGTATGGACTTCCAGCGTCGCAGCAGCAGGCACGACGACGTCAGTCCACTGGAATATTGGCTAAATTCGCTAATATTTATGTTGCGTGTTGGAATGTCGATTTTCTCTTTTAAAGTCTGCGAATGCAAGGGAGAGCGATCAATTAGCATTTCGGCGATTGTCTTAATTAGCCGGGGTGCTAACCTTGTAGGCATCTGGAATTTCAGCCGGCGATCTATGGACAATCGTTCCATTGATATACAGCATATTGGCCGCACTCTCCTCGGGCAGCGTCAGCTTCTGGTAGGTGAAGCTGGCCTCCCGTTCCATTCGCTTCACGATCTCCTGGCAGGTGGGACTAGTGCTCACACACAGCACATCCGGTCCGGCCATTGTCACATAGTATTTCAGGCGCTTGGCACCGTTGACCTAGGATATAATTATAGGATTCTCATTAAAACTATGATAACTTTGATTCAAAACAAAGCAAAAACCCACTCGAATTGGCGTTACTGGATATTCGGGATAGGCCATGGCCACGGCCCGAGCTCCCTCCTCGTTTGTGTAACCAGAAATGCCAATGAAGAACTCTCGACCTGGAAGGAGGAATGAAACCAGCAGCATTAACACAACACCAGCGAAGGATCGGATCTTCCATGTACAGCTTACCCGTAAAGAGCACATCCCCGCCATCGAGCTGGGCATGCGGATCCTCAATCTCGATGACGGGTATGTCCAGCTCCTTTTTCAGTATAATGGCCATGCTCTCCGCCTCGCGTCGCCGCTTGGCATTCTCCGATCGCCCGATCAACGCCACGCCATTGCAGATGACAGCGCTGTTCTCCACAAAGACGCCCTCCGGCAGCTGGTCGTCCGGCGGCAGCTCGATCACATCCAGGCCAATGGTCCGCAGCAAAGTGCAGTACTGCTCGTGCTGCTGTTTGGCCAGTTGCACATCAAACTCCCCGTTCTCCAGCAAAGCGTCCGAGATTCTATATATATATATATATTTATAGGAGTTTTTAAACGATTAACAGCTGTACAATAGTTTTTATAATTGATGAAAGGTTTCTTTCTGAATGGATAAAGCGTGAGGAATGTACATATATATAAATTATTAGTTGTGAATGTTTTCTCATATCATATTTCATATTTAACTCAAAAATAGTTATCCTAAAAGCATCCTAAGCCTGGAATTTGTGTATATTTAATGTATTTATTTTTAAATACAAATCTGTTAAATTTGTTACAAAAAAAGGCAACATTTTCTTAAATTTTAGTTTAAATTTGTCGAGTTTTAGTCTTGGGAAATAATAAACCCAAAAAACGGATTAACTTAATTGAATTACAAATTGAAATACAAGTGTAAATATTAAAATTAAACCCAAGAACTATCTAAATTTTTCTAAAATACACATTTTTAAACAACACTTGCAAGTTGAAGTTGAAGTGTTTTGGATAATAATATAAATAAGATAGTTGCAACTTGATCCTTTTTAGTCCCTTTCGGTTCCGGGGTTGCCCCACCCACACCCTGGCATGTGTACACCCACGAAGAGTTCGCTGGGTGACCTAATTCCCCGCCACCTGGGGAGCATGACACTCCCTCCTCCCACTGTACCAACCACTTGCGCGCCCAAATTCCGGAAGATCCAGACTCCACTTCATCTCCACTCACCTGGCCACAATCGCGTGCGTGTATTTGGGCGACATGATGGGCGGGTTGGCCACTGGCTGCTCTGGTTCCTCGGCTGCGGATGCGGACGCGGATTCGGATTGGGATTCAGATTTGGTTAGCCCAGTGTCCAGTGTGACCGGGCTACAAAAGCCTTGAAACGGAACTGATGACTGGTCATACTAAGAATATTTTGAATTATATTTATTTTGTTATATTTCTTAACTGTATTTTGAACAAAAACACAGCATATAACAAAAATCGTATGTATACATTTTAAACAATTTCCTTGAGTCACAATTTAAAAATGAAATATTATATAGAATATAAAATCAATTGCTACAGAAACTGCTAAAAAAAACTGTTATCAAAGTAAAATTAGTATATAAAATGTCAAAGCAAAAACAATATTAAAAAACAACAAGATTTACCTAATTTTTTAAATAATTTACAAAAGGTGTCACTGTCACTGTCACGTGACCGTTCACAGTCACATGAAAATAGCGAACGCTAACGATAGCGATAGGCCGGCGCGATAACGATAACTGTAGCGATAACCATGCATACACATCGCCAATTTTTGGCATTTTCTCGCACATAAATTGTAAATTCTGGGACACTTTTCGCGCGCACAAACCGACGGCAGCTGTGGAATTGATGCTCGCAAGTGTGGAGCAGCAGTAGGAATGGACGAAGGTGAGTTTGCAAGGCATCTATAACCCCAAAATCCCTTCATTCACGGTGGCGTCTCGCTTCTTTGCTCCTGCAATGCAGAGTATTCGGCGTCATCTTCGGCCGGCGGCGGCGGCGGTGGTGGCGGTGGCGGCAAGAAGGCCGGCGCGGGCAAGCAGCACAACACGCTGCCCTTCTGGGGCAACGAGACCTCGATGAACCTGAATCCGCTAATCCTGGCCAACATCCAGAGCTCCAGCTACTTTAAAGGTAGGCAACAGCAGCGCCGCACAAAACAACGTGCCCGGCTCTTTAGTAATTTCACAATTTGACCGCCTTTCTTGTTTCTTGTTCGGAACACTCTACACAGTTCACTTGTTCAAGCTGAAAACGTATCACGAGGTGGTCGACGAGATCTACTACCAGGTGAAGCACATGGAGCCTTGGGAGCGTGGATCCCGCAAGACCTCCGGCCAGACGGGCATGTGCGGCGGTGTGAGTGGTTTATGAAATGTAGCGCTAATCGTTGGCGATGCTTCAGAGGGGAAGACAAGGAAAAAATATACTAATTTGCGGCTGCCATTTTCCAGGTGCGAGGCGTCGGCGCCGGCGGTATTGTGTCGACGGCATACTGTCTGCTCTACAAGCTGTACACGCTCCGGCTGACCCGTAAGCAGATCAACGGACTGCTCAACCACACAGACTCGGCCTACATCCGGGCACTAGGTAGGTGTTGGTAAGTCGCATGAGTGCAGCCGTCACATGCCGTCGCTTGCTCCTGCTCCTTTAGCACACACCACAGCCCATCCCCTCATCCCCTCATCCCACAGAAAGTAAACCAGGGTGGGTCGAAGCAGACTCTACATCTGAATGGTGGAAAGGAATTGGCATGCAAAGCAATCTGGTTTCCTTTGAGACCTAGTTCAACTTGCCTCTTGTCCTTGTCTTTACTTTGCAAAAAGGGCAAAGACGAAAGCCATCCCATTCACATCTGTCTACAAGGGTTAACCTTAAGTGCTACTTGTATGACGAGAGCAATAGTTTCCAGTTCCCCAAAACTCACACATCTTCACACATCACCTTCCCCAAGTCCAAATCATTGAATCGGTGTTAACCCCCCAACAAAATGTTTTGTCTGGCTTTTGTTTTTTTATCCGCAGGATTCATGTACTTGCGATATACGCAACCGCCCGGTGACTTGTACGATTGGTATGAAGACTATCTGCAGGACGAGGAGGAGATCGACGTGAAGGCGGGCGGCGGCCAGGTGAGTCAACTGTATGAGCCACCAATCACACGTACCCAGTAGACCCCTATGAAGCGAACTTTGGTCACTAACTGGAGTCACTTGCAGGTCCTCACCATCGGCC
Organism: Drosophila punjabiensis; assembly: GCA_008042585.1. NCBI lineage: Eukaryota > Metazoa > Arthropoda > Insecta > Diptera > Drosophilidae > Drosophila > Drosophila punjabiensis. The sequence continues at coordinate 31,325 of VNJR01004490.1, read as the reverse complement.
AGATGGTGTATCAGTTTATGACCAAGCTGGACTGGTTCTCCACGCTCTTTCCGCGCATACCCGTGCCCATCCAGAAGCAGATCGAGAAGAAAATTGAGCAATATTGCAGGGAGCAGGGCATCACCATCAATCAGCTAAGCTCGGGACGATCAGTGACAGGTCCGGGGGCTGGGAGTGGCCCCGGGGCCGGAGATGGCCAGGATGCGGATTACCAGGAGTACGAGGGAGCAGGAGGTGGAGGAGGTGGAGGAGGCTCTTCAGATCGTGGAGGCAATGGCGGTCGTGGCGGAGGGCACGCCATGACGGGCTCAGGTTCAAGGGCCGGCGCCTACCCACCACAGATGAACTATCGCAATGATCATGATGATCGCGCCTACTATGCACCCGCCTCGGGATCCTCCTATGGCCGCGGACGCGGTGGCTACGATGATTATCCACCGGCGCCGCCGCCGCCACAAATGCCATATGGTGGTGCGGTTGGCGGCGACCGGGAAAGGGGCAGGGAACGGGACAACGACTATGACCGCCATCGCAGCAAGCACAAGAAGAAGCACAAGCACAGACAACACTCGCGCAGCCGGAGCAGAAGCCGCAGTCGGAGTCGCCACCGCTCGGAGCGGTACGAGCACAAGCGAGACGCCGGTGGCTATGAACGGAGCAGTAAAAGCCGCCACTACGACGACCGGGAGCGACGCCACCGGTGAAGATCGTTGTCGTTGTCGATCCTACGACTTTTGGCTACAGTTGTGCTGCTCCTAACTGACATTGTTTCACTCACTCAACCATTATACATTTTTTTTTATTGTAAAACTCTACTATACACTTTGGAGGCCGCGGACCTGTGCCCAGCCTCTTACTCAGGTTAAACACTTCCCGAGCCCACGACATGTTTCACAAAATATAGACACAATCACACACACTCTGACACCCCGACGCAACCAGACGGCAGCAAGGCTACAGTGGCTCATGGCTCATCCGAAGCAGAGTTACAAATCAACTTTAATGCTGTTTAGCGTATAAGCTAGATGAGATATAAAAGATATGTTAAATCCGTTTTAAAAGTAGTGTTTTTTTATATATATATATTTGGGGTCCTTGGTTGCATTTATAATTCCATTAGGACAGCATTTAAAACTAAGAAAATGCGATTGTTTGTTGTTTTCTGCGTCACAGAAATTATACATACATATAAAGCCAGAACTTTAAGGGGAAATTCGAAAATTTGTGGATTTTTAAATAACTTTTACTTGAATTCTATGGATTTAAAGATGTCTGGAGAATGGAGATTTACCAAGTTAACAAACTCAAGACACAATTGGAGCTTGTTTGGCGGAGTTCTGCTTAGTTAAGAGCCTTACTCTGAATAGATCTATAGATTCTGAAGTTTAGAAATGTTTAATCCTGCTACACGGTAAAGATCAATATCCATTAACCAATAGAACTAAAAAACACACTAATAAAAACTACATTAAACTAGGAAATTAAATTAAAACACACTTGAATGATGTGATAAAACAGAACGAAGAACGCTTGTGTTTCCATACCATAAATACCTTCATTATAATTAATATGCTTAAGATTAAGTACATTGTATAAAATTAGCTGTGACACGGAAAAACTCAACTATTTTAGTTTTGCTTAGTTATTAAATGCTATTTAAAAGTAATTAAAAAGCAATAAGAAACTCTTATATATTTATATATAATAACATTTGTTTGATATCTTATATAGTTTATGTGCTAAACTAAGCGGTTACTTCAATTTGTAACTCGGCCTCAAATAAGCTGTAAGCCAATGTACATATATTATGTAATTTTTGACTACACTTATGCTGAGATAAAATAGTTTTCAAGTTGTGTTTTATGCAAATAAAGTAATAAAATAATTTGTTTATAAAAAATAAATATTTGTTAATATATATATTAATGTTTATTATAGTAAAACATGAAAATTAGTTCAAAGCAAGGGTAATTATTATTATGTGAGTAACATCCTGAAGTCCCTGTTCGGGCGCCAGTTTAGCGTAAAACTCGAACTCGAACGCAAGTGAGAGTTAACTTTTCAGAACCCAATTAACACTTTTTGAACTGTGCAAGTTAGCTAAACTCTACATTGAGAAACCACAACTAAGTTTAAAAGTGTTCTTAATGCTTAAGAAACGAATGTCCTTGAATGTTAGGGTTGCATTTTCATAAGTTCTTGGATTTGGATTCGGAAACAATAGGTACTAAAGGTTCGTTTTGCTTGAAAACAGGCTACCATTACGCACTGGGCGATGTGGGTGAAGGCTTAGGGGGGAGGGGGGCTCGGAAGCTTCGAAACGAGCGCTGAATTTGTAATCAACAGTGCTGAGCAGATTATCAGCGATTGCCGCCAAGCCAAGCCTCCTGGCCCCGGGGAGTCGCCGGTGTCCGAATTCCGAATTTCGAATTTCAGTCAGTGTGCAACGCCTGCGCCGTGTTGTCGCCCGCCTCTCGCGCCGACCGTTACGAACAGCGCCGGGGCGCACGAGCGAGCCACCAAGAGTCGAAAGCAAATGTAATTAGCATGAGCCAGCACTTAACTAACAGAGCCACCAATTCACCAGAGCCGCCAAATCCGTACCAAAATCCCATCCATTTCTATCCAGTACCCCCCACATATACAGACACCGACACGGGCACAGACGCACCTGCATGCGCGAACACGATGGCATATCAATGTCAGGCAGTTGGAGTAAATGAGATGGCCATAGAGCGAGCGAAGAACAGTAAAACGGCACACAATTCACGCGTGTGCGAATGCGCGCGTCAATCGGCCCGTTTTGACCATTTTCGGAAAACCAAATGTTCTCTGTGTGTATGTGCGTGTGTGTGTGTGTGTGCGATTATGGCCATAAAAAATGGATAGCTCAAAAGCAAATGTGCAAAGTTTATGGTTGGGCCAGCACCTTTTCTTTACTCTCCGCCTCGCCCTCTAGCTATGTATGTGTCTCCACCTCTCCCCCCAGCTCTCGTTGTGTGTAAGCTCGGCTTTAAAGACAGTGCTGACAGGCTACTTTGGCGGGAAAAGAGCTAAAGTCAAAATTAGCTCAATTGAGCATTAAATATATATTGACAAATTCCTAGAGTCTATTTATTAGACTATTTTTATTTGATTTTTATCAAGAGAATATAGCTGTTTTTTTTTTTAGATAGTTCTAGAATTTTCTCTAGCTTTTAAATTCACATAACTCATACGCCATGATGCCCTTTTGTGTTTTGTAAAGAAATAATAATAGATAAATCAATATTGAAATATTCCCAGGGTCTAGTTTTATTTCGATATTATTTTGTTTCTATGTTTTAATCGTGATGAATAATCATCAATATAAAATAAAATATTTTAAAGGTTTTTATTAGAACATTCTATAACTTTTTTTAGCCTTTAAACTCAGCCATATAACTCATACGTCATGTTGCCTTTTGTGTTTTGTAATATGCTCAATGACCTACGTGCCGAATGAGTAATTTTGGGGACAACTTTTTAATAGTCTTGCTTATGTTGTAAAACAGAAAAGGCAGCATTTCCGATAAGTTAATTAAAATATTCTCTGTTCAAAGAGTCTCTAAATAACAATTTTTACTTTGCTTAAGTTGTATATATAGGAATTAGACTATTACATATACATATGTATGTGCATAATCCTATATAGATCCAAGCTGGTGAGGATTAAGTTCCTTATCTATAAGTTCAGTGTCTTTCTCTGGTCATAAATCATTTAAGAAAACGTTAGAACGGCAAAAAAAGCTAAACTGGGCTAATAGCGCTGCTCTCCGAGTGACTTTGCAGAGCTTTTCAAAGCTTCAACGCCGATTTCGGTCACTGGGGCAGAAGCGTTAACCGAAGCTGCCACCGGCAGAGCGGGAGGGAAAGAGTGCGAATGCAACTGGCCATTATCCTTCACTATTTAATTTTTTAAGATTTTTCTGTTCTCTCTCTCTCTCTCACTCTCTTTTATTTTTGTTTCTGTTTAATCGGACTTCTCCGTTTCGTCAAATGCATTGACGTAATTGCCCGAGCGCGAGACTTGGCCGTATATCGATCTCGATCGCAGGTGTGTAAACCTAAAGTGGTTTTGATTTCACAACTACTAACCGACTACGACGACGCGTCGGGGGAGGGGGCAAGATGGCCGGGGGGTGGACTTACTTTAAGCTGTTACCACGTCATTCTGGCGGATGGACGCCCAATCAACGTCAGCAGCGTCAGTGACTAGCGTCCGTGCGTCTTGTCAGTCAGTCAACAAAAAAAGAAAAATAAATAATAAAAAAACATGTATAAACATATATAAACAAAAAACAAAAAAACCAACGGCCAGAATGAAAATGAAAAAAATCACATCACATAAAACAATAAAAAATCGCATTTTTTAATTGCTCCTTGTTATTTATACATATAACGCATACGACGTGGGGGACAGAGCAACGGCGGGGCCTGGTCGCGGAGTTGAGTAATCACACCGCGCCCTTGTCTACTCCGCGGGTAACCCACCTCCCTCCCCCTCCCCCTCGCCCCTGTCCAACAGCTCGGAGCTGGGAGCTGTTGCGTCTGCGTTGTTCACTGCCTTCACTGACGTCATGGCCCCGTGGCGTTGGACAAAGTGCGATGCCGCACCGTGGTCACCATCATCGTCATTGTCAGCATCATTATAATAATCATCATCATCATCCAATCACCATTAACATCGTGCGACTGTCGGGCACCGTGGAGCGATTGCGGGAATTTCGCAACTCATGAATCACGTGCTATCATAGATTCCGGGCATACCAGAACCATACCGCCTAGATAATACATTCATATTGGTATGTCAATTTACGGGTCGTTGGGGTAGTTATGGGTCAACTAAAAAAAGGGGCTATTATCTGAAGAGTTCAGTTGGAAGTATATTTCGATACTAGATCTTTATATATTTCATCGCTATGTTATATTTTTTTCTCATCTGTTAAAGAATCATTAAGCTTTTAAATGAACATTAGATCTTGAAATTAGTTAAATTTCTTAATAGGTTTTGAAATGTTTAAAGTAGCAAATTGATATATTTCTTAGCATTCTTATTTTTGACTTCTATATTATTTAGTGATCCTTTAATATTTTTTTTTATATTTATTTTGTATGTATAAAAAGATTAAAAAACCTTTTTAAAGAACTTACCGAACACTTAAATGCTAAATACAATAAATTTCCAAACTTAATTATTTATTTATTTATCTTAAGCGAAAACTAAAACCTAGTTCTAAACTAAGAGCTGAAGTAGGGCTTATAAGCTATAGCAGCTTGAGTCTTCGGCTTAAATTCGCAAATTTATTGAAGGCTTTTAAAGCAACGACTTATGTACATACATACTATATGTATGCGCATTGAGCACTTATCGTAAATATAAGTACATATAATGTAACTTGCGACCATTTGTTTAATTGCATTGTAATTTCTGTTGGTACAATCAGCTTTTGACGTCAGATTGCATGAGAGCGATAAGTACTTGGACACTTCACAAGTAGTTGTTGTTGATTTGTGTGTGTTTTTTTTAAGAATAATAATGCTAAATATAGTTTACAGAAACGTCATAAAATCTGTAGTTAATCTTCATTTTAATGGGAAATAGCTGAGGTGTGAAATTAAAACTAAAAATAGTTACTCATCCACAGTTATTGTTTTTTTAACAATAAATCAACGACCTGTCCCATTGTGCGTCAATCGGTATATGTGTGTCTGTGTGCACTTTGCATCATTGCATCGCCTGTCAGTCTGTCACTGTGTGTGCTGGTGTGCGTGCGTGCGTCTGCTTGGCCACCGTGTCCGTGCCTGTGTGTGTGTGTGTGTGTGTGTGTGTAAGTTCTGTGCTGAAATGCAATTTACAATTACGCGCTCAGTTTAAAAAATACGAGCATTCGGGCAGCAATTGGAGCACTTACGTGTAAATGGCGGTTGCCCGCGTCTGTCTGTGTGCGTGTGTACGTGCGGGATCATTGCACATTGCGTCAACGTTTCAAGATCACAACAACAACAATTACCCCGCAGCTACCGAAGCTACAGAAGCAGCAGCAGCGCCTGTAAATTACGAAAACGGCGCAACCAACTTAAAAAAGTAAAAAAAAAAAAAAAACTATCAACAGTGTACGCCCGCAACAGCTGCTCAGCTCAGCTCTGCTCAGCTCCTCCCTCCGCCCCCGCCTTAGCGTCTGCTCCTCCCCCCCCCCGGCGTGCCGCTCCGCCGCAACGGGCAGAGCTGCAGAGCCGCAGAAAGCGATTTCAGTTCAGCGACGGCAGCGCACAGGTGCCATTCGGAAAGTGCGGACGTAGAATGTTGGCCGGCGTTTCCACAACCACAACCACATCCATATCCATATCCATATCCAGTCAAGACTGCCTTACCATCCATAACACTAACCCTTCCAGTACAAATTGCCTTTTCCCTTCCACGATCAGCACAACAGCTTTCCATTATCACACTTGCACTCGCACACACCCATTCCACATTCCACTTTCCACACTTACACACTCCCTTTAACCCAGAACCTCATCCATGTGAGATGAGTGCGTGTGAAGCTCCGGGAACGGAACCGTTAGTTTCGCGAACGTCCGCCGCCCCCGCTTTCCAATTCGATGTCATGCCAAAGATAACGACAGCGACGCCCGCCGCCGCCGCCGCCGCCGCGACAGCGACACCGACAGAGACAGAAACAGAAACAGAAACGCCGACGCTGGTGCGGGCAGCGACAACGGTTAAAATTGAAAATAAATGGCCGGCGGCAGAGGCAGCGGCTTTCAGTTATCAGAGAGCAGCGAAGCAGATTGGAGCTAAAGCACCCACAATACTGCCGACCCTGGAAACTGGAATAGACGAGATACCGTTACCATCTACCTCCATTTCCATTAGCAAACCGATAACGATATCGATACCGTTACCACTAACCACTGACGGTGATAATCCATGTGAAAAGCTCTCCAGCAATTTGGCCCTTCGCAAGGCTCAACTGAAGGCGGCTTTTTTCGGTAGCAGCAGCAAGCAGCCCGAAAGAGGAGTGAACCAGGAGGCACCAGCAACCACTGATTACCACACCACCAACCGACGACGTACCATTGCCAGAACGGAGGCCAGGAAGCCGGTGCAACAGCTGATTGATCACTACCAGGCCATGATTGTCCAACAGCAACAGCAGCAGCAGCAACAGGAGCAGCAGCAGCAGCAGCAGCAGCACCAGCAGCAGATGCTCAGCGAGCCAAAGTCCACACAGGGAGCCATTGCCTCCAACTCGGACGAAGGCTACAATGTGACTGGCAGCGGTTTAAGCCCTTACAGCAGCGACGGCGAGGATGTGACCACCAGCTCCTCCGGCAAACTGTCGCCCCGCCAGCGCAAGCTCAAGGTCACACGCTGTGCCAGCAGCGACTCCGCCCTGGGCCTGGAGGTGGACGATGCCAGCATGGATGTGAGTCCGCCTAGTATGCCGCCCCAGCGAAGGATGACGCTGACGGTGACGGATTTACCGCTGCGACCGGCCCTCCTGCCGCTGGCAGAGCCCACAGCCCTGCCAGATTCACCGCTAACCTCACCCACCGGCAGTGCCGTAGCCCTTGGTGGTATCAGTGTCCCGACAAAGGTGCTGCTGGAGGAACGAGTGGTTGCCGCACCGGGATCACGACGCGAGTCCACCCAGAGCTCCTACAGCGAACTGGGCAGCAGCGGTTTCCCTTTGGGCGTGCGCTATGTGCGCACCCCATCAGTGGTGGTCAGCGACTACTCGGATGATATCACCGCCTGCGGCATTAGCATGGAGGAAATGGAGTACTTTCGCCTGCAGCGGGCGCGCTGTCAGCGGCGCTGCTCTTTGGAGGCGGGACACGGACACGGTCATGGCCATGGAGCGGGCGGGACGGGATCGGGAGCGGGAGCGGGCGGAATGTCGACCGGATGCGCCAAGGACGAAGGCCAGTCGGATGTCAGTGCCGCGAGCAGCTGCAGCAACTTGTACTACTGCGGCTCCACCATTTCCGCCCTGGATGGGGGCGAGTGCATTGTGAACGGTGTACGGGTGACTTTGGCCAGGAAGAGCAGCACGCAGAGCAGCAGCTTGAGTGGCGAGGAGGAGGACGACGACGACGACGATGATGACAACGAGGAGGAGGAAGAGGAGCGTGATCTGGAGTTGGAGCTGGAGCCAGAGGAGTACGGTCGGGGGGAACGTGAACGTGAACGGGAACGTGAACGTGAACGTGAAAGGGAGCGTCAGCTCAGTGAACTCCTGGCGGCCACACAGCTGGGCGAACGCCAGATCAGGGATCGCTCCAAGAAGGTAGGCGCCCGCGATGACGTCACAAACCAGGGAAATCTCAAACTAGACTAAACATTAAAAAATGAAAAGCAAAAAGAGAAGAGGAAGGAGGAGGAGGCAATGTCTGTCTAGGACATTTAATATTTTACCCTATATATATATGTGTATATATTTTTTTTTCGGTGCAGCTATACACACGGGAAAAAAAAGAGATCCGAAAACAAGGCCAGCATAGTTTTACATAGAAGAAACCGCAGAGTTTGCAAAAAAGATGATATAACATCACTATAGATAGGTTTGCTATATAACCGAATGATCTTCAAAATTAATATCAAAATAATATCAAAAATTTAGAACAAATAATAATTTCAAAAAATATCAGAGATAATATCCTAATTAAAAGTCAGCTCCATCTTGTTTTAAAGGTGGATACTTTAGGACTTTAGGACGCGTATGCATACATATATCCAAATCAACAGACAGAGATCGTGGAGACTTTGCTTTAAGATTTCCCATTTTATTATTTGCCGACTTTGGCTGACGTTTTTTCCCAGCGTGTATGTGCGTGTGTGCTAACTGTGTGTGTGCGAGTGTATGTGTGTGTGTGTGTGTTAGCTTAAAAGGCTGTTAATTAATTTGATTTTTATCTTATCACTAAAATGAGGTTCTGCTGCGCGGAGAAGTCTTTGTTTTTGTTTTTTTTTTTATACGTTCCACTTGCTGTTGTTATTATTATTATTTTTGTTTTTTTTTTTGTGTGTGTTTCGCGTGAATGGAAACGATATGGTTGGAAATTGATATGATAAAAAAAAAAACAACTAAAAAACAAAAACCGAAACGTAACCCAAAAAGTTCAAACAACAAAAGGAAAACCCTTGCTTTTTGTTTTTGTTTTTACTTTTTATCAAGAAGAACTGGCAGAGCTTATCTTAGTTTATACTGTATACTGTGTATTATATAGATAAATATATTATGTACATATTAAGCCAGCACATATTTACTATATCTTTATACATATATACATATATATATATAACATACAACGATGACATCTTTTTTGTAGCGCAGGAAGGCCGACAAAAGTCAAGTCTGTAAAGCAAATAAAAGTATTAGAAACCGAATATTCCGAGTTATGATAACACCAACAATGATTATGATAATAATAAAGCAATCCCCCTGGATATGTCCCCCCTTAGACACACACATCTTCATACATATATGAGGGAGATATGAGCCTATATCTGTGCTGGGCTGCGTGTCTGTGTTTGGTTAATAATGTTACGCGCTTATCAAGCGGGGTTTATCTCTCTGGCTATATAGTACTATATATGTATACAGCCGACAAAAGCAATAATCGGAGGTATCCCCGCTGCTGCTCTTCCTTCCTTCCAGTTCACGAGGGCAACGTGTGCTAAATACATATACAGTATATAGCTTATATCTATGATTATCCCATACAAGAGCCCAAGTCTATTGTATAATCTATCTTTCTTGGCGAATGAGCGATATTACGCATACGTCACCGTTCCCATTACCATCTGCGAGCAAGGCATATGACACACGAACCCCTCGAGGGGATTACTCCATAGGTACTATATATCACGGGAATCGTGTTTACCAGAACCCCAGCTCTGTTGACAAACAGTCTCAGATGGCGAAACTTTCTGCTCCCGATAAACATGGCCACATATTTTACATTTAATTACGCCTTACATGTCAGCTAGCTGCTTTCATATTTCAAACGGTTTGGATTCTATTCCAAGGAAATTGTACTTTTCTAGAAATTCATTTAAGCTTTAAATTCTATCTCAAGTTTTATGCTATTTTTTTGCTTAGCAATTTGGGGTTTATTTCCTTGGAATGCTGATGAAATCGCTCTGGAACAGGTGTTTTATTTTTTCTATTAAACATTAACGGGGTTTTATTTATATATTTATAATATTTGTAATGTTTATAGGCTCTAAAAATAACTGGAAATATAAAAAAATCTGTAAGCTAGTTTAGTTTTTCTTAGGAAAGTTCTTGCAGTTCAAATTGCAGAGAAACTTAATCGGGGGGTTTTAAAAACTCTTAAAAGTTGCCTAAAATTATGCTACAAAATGTAAACTAATAAAAATAAGTAAATTTATAATGAAGTATAAGCAGATTTGAATAAAAGGGTGCTAATCAAAAAATAAGAACTTTATTTAATTGTAAATACAATAAAATACACTGAATTTGGTACTTTACAAATTATATGGCATACTTTTAGGCACCTTTTTTGGGGCTTTCAAAAACCCTAGAGATTTCTAGAGCAACCTAGAATAGCATTTTTTCTAGTTTATTGCTTTTTTAGCTTAGTAATATTATTTTTAATAGAAAGGCTATTGACACTTCCTCAAGTTGTCCCAAGTCACAGATTTATCTGGCATTTGTCTACCATATATTATTATTGTCATAGCTTAAGCCTTAGCCAGAGGCTCATCTGATGCTCCAAGCTCTCTGTGCATTAGCATCTGGGAAACGCTGGTTGTTTGTAAATTTTCTCTCCGAGATATGGCCAGACCCCCGTTTCCTGGTATCCTACTCACCGAGGCTGTCACCGGGCCTTATCACGGTTGTCATTATGGCGACAGGGAGCGGAGGAGCTTGTTTAGTTGTTCTTTGCATTCCATTTCGATGCTACATACTGGATACTGGATACTGGGACTGGGTTCCACGACTCTCTCTCTCTTTGCTCGATCTGCTGTATTGTTTTGTATTTGGTGGGCACTCCACAAGTCCGGACACTGCGGCGTGGGCTTCATAGGAATAGTTAGTGAATGCCTTTTTGCTTGCTTTCAGATAAAGCCCCAGTGCCGTCGTCAGTCGTCTGTCGTGTGTCGTGTGTGTGGGTGCCCCAAAGTCGCCGACAAATCGCCATTTGACGTCACTGGAGAGGGCCTTTGTTTACGATCCCAGTCCGAGTCATGATCATTAATAATATCAGCTCAGCTCAGCTCAGCTCAGCTCAGAGAGAGAGACAGACCCAAGATTCTCTTGATGTTCCCGGGAATATCTTCTAGGGGGCTTTATGGCTGGTAGATATTGATACAAATTATACCATAATAAACAGGAAAGATGACGCAGATGGAAGCATGAATAAATTTCAAGAAACACAAATTACAATTGGGCCATTTTTTTTTATATATTTACTTTTCTCAATACAAGCTCAAAAGTCATTGTCTTTATGTGTGTGCAAATAGAATTAAATACGTAATGATGTCAATATAAACATGATTCATACAGAAATGGGGTATGCCTATATTCTATATTTTAATAATATAATAATTATTGTATTCAAAATAAATATTTATAAAAGATAAGACTTATGCTTTCACTTAAATTCTAAACCTCTTACAATCAGAAAAAATCTCATAACGCCTTTGGGTGTCTAAGAATTTCCACCGGAATCCTGCATTCCCATATCACTCGATAGCAAAAATGCTTAGCTGATCTTTGCCTGTCATCCGACAGCGTTTACCATTATGATTGAAACGCGCGGTGCTATTTTTTTATATACACACATAACATATATATGTATATATATATATAGTTTTTGTTCTTTTTAATAGCCTTTATGGCCTCCGTGGGTCGTGCACATCCGTCACAGCCCGATCAGCCCGTCCCAGTCCCCAGTCCCATGCGCAGTTCCATTTCCATTTCCATTTCCAGAACCATACCCAGCGTCATATCTAATCAACACATCGCGACGCTGACTGGCGTTCGGGGGATTCGTCAGAGGAATTGGAATTGAAATGGGTATGGGTATGGGTATGGGTATGGGAATGGGAATGGGAATTATGACGCCCACTAATTGTGTGAGAGATCGATTTAGCCGCAAAACCCCACCGTAAGTCGAGATCTGGGAGCACTTCTTGGCACAATCCGTTGACCTTCGCGCAGCAAGCGACCACTTCCGTTGACGTCAGCAGCTGGCTGCCGCCGCCCATCAGCGATCGCGACGAAGATCGTCGCAAGTAAATTATATTGCCACAAGTTCAATCCCCACCTCCCTCCCTGCCCTCCCCACCAACTTGCCCACTTGCCACTCAAAAGCCACAAATAAAACACTCATGGGAATTAAAGACCAGCTTGGGTTACCCTACAGAGACGATCCAAGCTCGGGGCTGATGCTTTATCGATTGTAGCTAGCTAGCTATCGAACTACAACCTTTAACTGGGCGATAATTAATCGAATTTGAAGAGCTAGCTATCGAATTGGGCGATAATTAATCGAATTTAAAGGATTTAATCTCTTTTAAAACTAAATTGAAAACCCATTTTTATTTATTATTATTATAATAAATAATTATCGCTTGTGCTATCGATATTAGTGAACCTTAATTAATCGAATGTCATCACTTATAGATTAATTTTGCCTTGGGAAACTGGTAAAATCTAGTTAACCTATCAGTTTTATAAGACCCCCGAGCTGATGTCATCATTTATCGGTTTCTTTATCTGGTGAAATTTAGTGTCGCTGTCGATTAGGGTGTCCGTCTATCGGAATAATCGGTAATTTAAGTCAATTATGGCATTTAGTGATCGATGCAGGTGAATTGACGCCACAAAATGGAATGTCGCATGCATCTCTGAGAAGATAATAATATTATCAAATACTTAACTTGAAATAAATGAGGGATTATTTAACTTTTGAGTTTTTATATTATATTCTATAAATATAATATTTATTATACAAAAAAAAAAAACAAGGTTTTACAAATTTGTTATTCCTTTTCCAATCCAATTTTAAAGATCTTCAATTTTTGATTTTTCATCAAGGATAAAAATCATAAACTTGTCCGAAACCAAGCTCCCCACAGCTGAAAATTCAAGAAGCGGTTTGGCAGCAGAATCTTTCAGCTCCTCAGTTCCCAGCTCCCAGCTCCCAGCTTCTTGGCTTTCAGGTCCAATCCGAGTCCCAATCTCAGACCGAAGGCCCTTCGAAGTCGTATCTCGGGTGTGCGCAATTTGCGTCATTTGCTCTTGTCCAAGTGGTTGTTGTTTGGGTTTGGGTATCTGTTTTTTATGTTTTTTATATATATATTTGTTTTTTTTATTTTTTTTATATACTTTCTGCTGGTTCACTGATTCCACGGCTGGTTTTGTTTGTTTCGCGTTTGCAATTTCCACTGAATTGAATCCGAGCCGTCGATCTACGAAGATCCCGTGGTTGAGCACACAGAAAACAATACACCGAATTTTCCTTGGGAAAATTGCCAGTGAGTCAGGAAGATTAGTTTTCAAGAGCAATTTAAATTTAGTAATATTTGCTTTCAAGTAAAAATATATCAAAAATATGTTGATAAGTATTTCGTACATTTTTTGTATTTTATTTTTGATATCGAAAAATGTTTATAATTTACTTAATGATTTCAAACCACTTTAAAGGGCGCCTTGAAGTATGATATATTCATATGCAGGGAAATAATTTATTGTATACTTTTTGATTACTTTTTTTTGGCATTCTTGCGTTTAATTTCAATGAGTAATGTAAGCCTAAATAATATAATTTTTGCCTTCGTAAAATTAAAAAAACAAAACATCGTTTAATTTTTTAAGAGATTTCAAAGAACTTAAGAATTATGTCCAAAAGTATGCTTCAAAATGATATGATTTTGATAATTTGAGATTCCCTCCTTAATCTATTTCCATATTTTGGAGACTTAAAGTATATTCTATTTAGTATTTTCTATATAGTATGCAGTATTTTGTATATAGTATTTTTATATAGTATTTTCCATATGGTATTAACTTTATAAAAAGAACTTTTCGCTTTTGCCATATAGTATTTTTATAAAATACTTTTTTATATTTTCTATACAGAATTTTTGACGTAGTATAATTTTTTATAGTACTTTCTATACAGTATTTCCTATACCGTATTTTCTATTTAGTAATTTCTTTACAGTATTTTCAATGTAGTATTTTCTATTTAGTATATTATATATAGTATTTTCTATACAGTATTATTAATGCAGTATTTTCTATCCATTATTTTCTTTATAGAGAATTTTCTTTAAAGTTTTTTTTTCCATATTATGTCTGCTTTATAGTATTTTTTATGTACCATTTTCATTATCGTATATTTAATATAGTAGTTTCTAAGTAGTATTTTCTAAATAATTTTTAATTTTTAAACATTATTTCTCCCGGTGCACTTCAGCTTGCGTGCCAGCATATTTGTCATTCCTGTAAGTGCAGACAGTAGTTCTAGTTCCCCGGCCGCTGCGATGGCCTTAAAGGTTATGTAGTTGTGCTGTTGCATGTCTCCGCCAAGCGACACACGCGCCACCAGCAACATGCAACATGCAAGTTGCCACATGCAACACGTGGGATGAGCAGTGTGTACACTGGCCAGCCAGGTTTTCGGTTTCTGCTCCAAAAAAACCAATTCAGTGTGGCGATAACCAGAATTTCCTGGTTTTACGATTAGAGACGCAATCGCCAAGCGGCAAAACAAACCGAAAATGTTTGCATTATTCGGAATTCCAGTTAAGTGCAGTTGCAGTATATTGCGGAAGATCAGGTGCAGTTTACAATATAGTAATAACCGAATAAAACCAGCCTGTACTACTCTAGATTTCCTTATAATCGATAAGGTGAAATAATAAAACCCCAACAGATATCAATTATAACTCATGAATTTGGCCACAACTTTATTTTGTAGTGCCAAAAATAGACTCTCGGAACTTTTCCACGCCATTCCATTTCAGTGAATTACCATGGCAATAAAAAAGCACACAGAAAAAAAAAAAAAAAACACACACTGTAAATTGGCAAATATCGTCAGATAATAAAATACATGAGCATCTGCCGGTACAGTAAGGCCTCAACTCTGAAGACGCTCCCTGAAAGACCAGATTGTTATGACAATATGACAGAAAAAAAAAAAGGAAAAACAGAACTCAGAGCAAGAGCACTTGTACAAGGCAATAGATATCGCTTTCTAATATTAGATGGCCGCAGGGAAGATAACCGATGAGAAGATAAAGAAATTGGATAGGTCTCCTCTCTGTGTTGAAAAGGGAGGAGAAGGGGGCGTAAGCTACACTTGGCGATTATTTAATATTTTATAAATAATGTAAGATTTATAAAAAGTATTCGTTTTCTCCAAACAATGAATTCTCTAATAAGAAAAAGATTTTTAAATTATTTATTTTACAGTTTTTAATTGATTTATATTGTTTTTATTTTTTTGTAGATATAGGAAATATATTTATATAAATTTTTTAAACTTTAAAATGTTTAGTGTAAAAATTAAAGTGCATTATATCTTTAAAAGGTTTCTTAAGGTTCATAGCTATTTCGAGCATTAAAAAATATAAATACCATTTTAAAACCTCTTCTTTTCAACTAAATCTATTTTCCCTAAGAACATATAAGCATATTCCTAAAAATTTGCAAAAACCAAATTAAAAACATAATAAATACTCAAATTATGAAGATTCTATATATCATTATAAATAAATGTATCATTTTGCAATTAAAACATATTTTTAACTGATTTTACATTCAAAATATTGTGGATATGTTAGCTAAAAACGTAATAAATACTCAAAATTTGAAGATTTAAATTAACATTATGAATAAATAAATCATTCTGCAATACAAAACATATTTCTAACTGATTTTATATTCAAAAGAACATATTTGTTAGCTAAGAACATTATAAATACTGGAAATTTGAGGACTTCAGTTATCAATATCTATTAATGGATCACTCTGTAATTTAAACATTTATCCAACTAATTTTATATTCAAAAGATTGTTTCTGTTGAGTTAGTTTAAAGTAATCCAGATAGAAAAAAAAACACTTCATTTTTCATAACTAGAGTCGGATTCAGTTTTCCCATATCCATTCCCATTTCCCATTCCAATTTCCTGCCTCATTCCGTATGTATCTTTTCATCTTTGCGGCCTTTCCACTCGGTTATGAGTCTCGGAATAGGTCTGGGTCTTGGGATTGGGTTTGGGTTTGAGTTCGGGACTCCGTCTCCGTCTCCACATTCAGCCAGCTGCAAAGTTGCCTGATGCCTGCTGCCTGCTTATCGGTCTGAGCCATCACAGCGACTCCATAAAACACTTAGTATAGCCCAATTGGGGGCGTGGCAATTGAGGGGCTGGCGTCAAGTGGCCAATTAATAGCATACAAATATACAAATATTGTGACAGCCGCCGCGCTCTCGTCATAAAGCCGAGTTCCCGAGTTCCACGATCGAAGGCAACCTGGTATTCCAGGTCCAGGTCCAGGTCGGAGCGGGGACGATGGAGCGCTACCGATTAGAGATGCCGGTAAATTTGCATTATGCAAATCAAATGCCAGCGGCAATTTGCCGACGCAATTAGTCGCCATGTCGGAATCGGAATCGGAGTCGGAGTCGGAGGATCGGCGACAAGGAATCGGCTTTGGGTTAAGGAGTCGTGGGTCTAGTTCGGTCTGATATACACAGTAAAGTGAATAATATTGAATAAATTATTTAAAAACAGTACGGGTATTTTTAGGAATTTAGGAAGTTACTACATATAATATATAAATCTTATTCAAAAATTGTTGAAAATTTTCAAATCAATAGAATTGCTATGAAAAATACGAACCTGTTATATTTTAATGCAGACTTTAGGACAATTGTTGTTCACTCTAAAACTGTTATACTCATGTATATATTTTGTATTAATCGGAGAAATTCATCTGGTTTAGAAATTTCATAAAAATGTGTGTCTTTTTCCCAAAAAGATTAAAGCCAGATAAACTTATTGTAAAGCAAGTAAATTCCATATCTCCCTAAAATGTATTTTAATAGAAAAAAATAACATAGTGCTGTTAACTGTGCTGTTAGTCGTCAGTTATTTCTGTTAATCACATACTTGTGCTGTAAGGCGAAAATGAATTTGACTGAATGTTTGGGTACCTGTCAAAGTTCTGGTAATGAAAGGTAACTGTTGTTATTTTTCAAGCCGAAAAAGATTTGACAGTAACTCTGGGTACCTGTCAAAGTTATCTCTCTTATATTTACACAATGAAAGTTAAACACTGGAGCGTCTAAATAGAACCCAGCTACTGGGTTTAAATAGACAAGCCAATATTATTAATCGGAACTTTATCAGACCGCTAAAAATTTAACAGGGCGCTTAGGAATCGGTTCTAAATCGTAAAAGCAAAATAAATTAGCTCGGATTTCGGTAACGCAAACAAGAGACCTTTATAAAGGAATTTTAAGACAGTATGGTTTTCTGTGGCAAACTGGATAAATCTGGAAAAATATCAATATGAAAATATGCAAAAATTTCAATAAAATAATGAGTATAACGCTTTCTCTAAGTGCATTGAAGAAGCTTTGGCAAAGGGTATATTGGGCCGGGACTTGGCCTGGTTCAATCAGCGTCATTATTCCATCATGTTGTCGTTATTTGGACTTGGATTTGGATTTGGAGCTGGTTAGCGGTGGCCCAGGATTAGCGAGTGTTTAGCCTGACCTGGCACCGTCTTGGTGGTGTTGCAGCCAGAGTTCGAATCCGCAGCAGAAATGCGAAATGCGAAATGCGATCGTCTGGCCGCCGATTCGATCACTTCGGTTCGGCTTTCAACTTCGTTCGGTGCTTCGTTAGCAGCTGGCGGGGGCCTGGGAGCTTTGCTCGCGGTCACATCGACATCGGTGCCTCAGTTGCCCGAGCGCCGTTCCAAAGTCAACAAGCAGCGGCCCGATCGCTGCTCTTAACCCAAAACCAAACCAAACCAAACCAACCCAACCGATCCGATCCGATCCGACTCGATTCGATTCAATTCGATCCGTTACCGTACCCATATCGATACCACCGCCACCGGATACCAAACAGCGATTCGACGCGAAAACAATTTTTGTTTTGTTTGGTTATTTTTGTATTTGTTTATTTACTTTTTTCTCGTGTCGTGGTGCAACTTGGATTTTCCCCAGTGAGGCGAGAGCAGTGAGTGTACTTTATTTTTTCTTGGGTTTATTTATCTGCCAGGAACTATATATATATATATATTATAAGCTGACCCTAGGGGCCTTAGCCCCTGGACACACTGGACACACACGGCAGACATGCAACTACCATAAACAGCAGTTGCAGTTGCTGTCTGCGGTGGCAGCAGCGCTTTAATGCACTTCAAGAAATTTTATAAACATAAACTGCGAAGATTTCTAAACTCTTTATATTAATTAGAATTATTTGAATTTATCAAGTGACAAATAGCATGTTAAGCCTTGTTCTGTATTATTTGATTTAGTTTTTGATTAATGGTAAATGTTTAAATGATACTCCGCTGGCTTATTTTGCTCAGTGTACACAGTGAAGCCTCACTGGCAGGCACCGACAAAGCACCGGCATTAATCAGACGTCGATAAACTTTGACATGCCAGTGCCAGCAGCCAAATGAAGCGATCTTCATAAATCACAGCCAACCACGAAGCCATAGTCATATAGCCATAGGCGTATCATCTAGCTATAGCCAGAGGGGGGTTTTACG
The DNA here is from genome assembly GCA_008042585.1 of Drosophila punjabiensis. NCBI lineage: Eukaryota > Metazoa > Arthropoda > Insecta > Diptera > Drosophilidae > Drosophila > Drosophila punjabiensis. The sequence continues at coordinate 12,518 of VNJR01004490.1, read as the reverse complement.
TTGGGTGAGGGGGAAGGGGAAGACGGGGGGTATCAAAACGGGTGCACTAACTGGGGACTCATTTGATTTATGGGATTTATGGAGCTGCGGCTGCCCGCCGCCAACAAGTTAATTGAAAACGAGGCGTGACAGTGAAATTTGCCACCGCACGCCAACTGGGAAATATATGGCCAAAGATGTACCGTCGATCGCAACTGGATCGCCAAAGGCACTGAGAAAAAAATAGGGGGATATTACAAATAATACTACAAAAATATAATATATAAAGTGAAAATATTAACAGTGTATTACTTTTAAATTTCTGAAAATGATTTCATTTTATTAAAATGATGCTGTTTTTTTTTTATTAACATTATCGATAGCAAATTCCGAAAACAAATAATTGTTATTTGCAGCTCTGATTTGGGTGTCTATCGATAACAAATTTCGATAACAAATTCTTTGCTTTTTTAATTAAGAGTTTTCAAATTTTTTTAACTTTCTAAAAATGATTTAATTTCTTTTTATTGTTTCATTATTTGAATGTTATGTTTATTTAAATAGAAACATTATGCAGCACATTTCGACAGCGAATTGTTATTTGCAACTCTGATTTGGGTCTCTATCGATAACAAATTCATAGCTCTTTCAATTTTTCTGTTTTTTACTTTCAACTTTCTGAAAATTATTTAATTCCTTTCTATTGTTTCATTCTAATTTTTCTATTTACATTTGCAAGCTCTGCTCTAGGTTGCTATCGATAGCAAATTTCGAAAACAAATACTTCTATTTATCAATTTACAAAATTTGCAATTTTCAACTTCTCTCGACAAAAAATTTTGATAACAAATTCTTATGTTTTTCAGTTAAAAATTTTATATAACTTTAGGCTTATATTAAAGTTAGCTTAATATTATATTTTCAAACTGAACATGTTATAAAACCTTAAAGTAAATATCCCATTTTTGTTAGGTGTAAATATTGGCTGTGATGCTGGATTTAAGTGGACCTTCATCCGGGTTTCTTTTTTCTTTTACCTTTATTTATTTGTTTTTTTTTTGATTTTATTAAGCACTTTTCCAAATGTGCCACTAAACTGACAGATTTGGCCATAATAAAAAATTTAAAAGCCAAATACAAACTGCCGCACACACACACACAGCATCGGAGACACACACAGAGTGTGTGGAGTTGTGTGGAGTCTGGAAAATAAGTTGCCAACTTTAATTTATTGTGACATAACGGTATAATCTGACATAAATTATTGATAAGACGAGCGCCCATAAAAGTACAAGACAGTTGGCTTAAGCAATACAACACAACACACACACACAAGCACAACACTAAACACACACACACATACACACACACACACAAGCGAAGCGGAAAAGCTGGAAAACTAAAGCGAAGCCAACGCGCTGAATTGGTTGGGTGGCGGGAAAATCGAAAGAGAGAGCGAGCTTCAAGTCGAATTCAATACGAATGGCGCTTGCTCTTTTTTTTGAAAAGAAATTCTAAATATTTTTTATAATTTAAATGCATTAAAAATTAAGCATCCAATAGCTTTTCTTAATTATTATAATTTTAACGAATTTATAGATATATGCAATAGTTAGCGACTGTTTTTTTTAATTATGAAAGTTAGGTTTTAGATCATTTGTAAAGATTTCTTTCAATAAATTATAGCAACGAACTTAAACTATTAAACTATTATATTATGTAATATTATACTATATTACATTAAACTTTTTAAAATAATTAATAATTCAAAAATTAAGAGTCAATTTTTTTTATGTAAATTAGTTTCTTATAAAGAACGAAATTATTATATCTAAATTTAGTAGAGATTGTTACCAAATGAATTCTTTTCTCAAAGATCTTGGCTCGTAAAATATGAAATATTAAAAAAGTTAAGGTGTATTCTTCAAATATAAATTATTATACAACTAAAAGTATATTTTAACAGTTAAGTTCAGTTGAGATATGGCAGATATATTAGACATACATTCTTAAACTATGGAGATGATAATTTTCTCAGTCAAATTCAGTCTTCAGACTTTTAACATGTTAGATTATTTAGTAGTTTTTATGTAGTGTACTTCCTTAACATAAATTTAAAATAGCTAAAAAAATATAATATATTTAATTTAAATTGAGGGAAGTTGTTGTATATAAATTATAGATACATTCTTAAAACATGGAGTGATTAATTTTCATATCCAATAAAGGCCCAATGAATTTTAAAAAGTGCAATTAATTATTTAATTTAATGCTTAGGAGTGTATTAATTTAATTTTCTTATAAAGAAAGTTACTCTTAAATTCAGTAGATATATATACTTCCCCCGATAGTAGCACTTTCGCGGTCATTATTTCCATCTCGGAAAACTCTTTCCTCAGACTTTTCTTGGCCATTAAATTGTACTTATCCATTTTGGGGGATAACTCCCCGCTGGGGAGGGTATAACAACGGGCAAAGGCACCTCTCGGGCCAGCAACAAATACCAGAGCCGCTTATAAATCATTTGGCTAACAACAACAACAACTGGCGGTTCAGCAACTGGTCGGAGCTGCAATTGGAGTTGGAGTTGCAGTCCGTCGTCCATCGTCCATCGTCCATCGTCCATCGTCCGCTGTCCGCTGTCCGCTGTCCGCAGTCGGGCTCCGCAAAAGTATCTTTTGGATCTATTATTTAACTTTTATGTGCGCATAAATGCGGCGATATGATGCCGATGACGACTGGAAAACTGGCTAAGGAGGCAGAGCCAGTTTTCCATCCCCCTATACCCTTCCTCCTCCCCACTCCCCACTCCCCACATGGCCGCAGCATTTTGCGCAAAAATCCCGACCGTGTCTGTTGCACTTTCAAGTTAATTAACAAGAGACTTTTATCAGCTGTGCGATTAAGCGAATGCCACTTCTGACGCCCCAAAACTCTGGCTCCAAATCCTCCTCCAGAGAGCCTACTAGTAGCCGTCCTTCCCTCCTCCTGTCCTGGCCAGGCGATCATCCACTCAGATAAGCGCCGACACACAACAAATTGTGGTCCATAAATTTGTGCATTTTTGCGGTTAGAAGCCAAGCGGAGATTAGATACGGATTCGGATTCAGATTCGGATTCGGATTCAAATTCAGCTTCGGGTGTGTGGAGGAGATCGCAGCGGTTCGGTGATCGAGTGGCGGAATAAAACCAATACTCAATATTGATACTGTTCGTGTCAAACGGAAAATGGATATGGTCTATGATTAATTAAGGCTGGCGGATATATTTCCAAGATACGCAATCGAAACGCGGCAAAGATATTGATACTAACTGTCATCTCGGTCAGATTGCTTGGCCAGATTTACTTTGGTTCTGGGAGTGGAGTTCGAGTTTAAATATATATTCACAGATCCCTTACTAAAGTCTCATTCCCATTTGTGTTAATTATGGCCAGTATTTTGATATGGAGAAGCTATATGCCCGGTACAATGGGCTTGTCAACTGAAATTCTCAATGATTCACATTTGTTTTGTAAGCCTTTTGGGGTGGAGTTAGTTTGGAATATTGTTTTTACGATGAATGGGCTTGTAATGGGTTTATTGGTGGTAATTAATACAGACAGCAAAGAAAACTATTCTGGGCTTAAATCAACATAAAGATAGATTATAATTTTTATGACATTTAAACAGTTTGAGTTTGAGATATCCTAAAAGGTTTCAGCTTATTTGGGCTTATTAAATTACCTTAAAATCATTTTTAAAACCTTTAAATATAATTTTAAAACTCCATGAGACTTTTTTGTTCAATATTCATAACAAAGACTTGTGTCTTAAATATAAGTTTGTGTTTCTTATATTCCCACAAATTAAGTGGAAAAGTTTAAAAAAAAATGTGCAAGTAATTTTTTCCTTTATATACCTTTATATATAATTTTAAAACCCTCCAAAAAATATTTCCTTATACAAATTCCAATAGAGACTTGAGTCTCAATTTTTAAAGATTATTTTATATCTGATATTTAAGCACAAGTTTGTATTAAAGAAATCGCCACAAATTAAGCGGAAAAGTATGCTACAAATATTACACAGAATTTTCGCTTGAAAATATTTTAAAACCTACTTTTGTGAGATCTCTTGAATGCGATTTTTCTTCTCAACTTATAAATAGAGACTTCTTTTCTTCTTTATTTTTAAAATATATAAATTAATGCTTAACAAAAAAAAAAAAACTAATTTACAAATATTCTCAATTTACTTGCAGGTATGTTGCAACTTCCGCGTAGATTACGGAAATCGCGTTCCGATTAAAAGGTCAAAGGCTATATATAAAGTGGGCAAAGGAAGTGCAAACGAAAGACTTAGGCAAAGAACTCTGCTGCAGCGGCGGTGGACGGAGGACCAGGAGCGTCAGGGGCGGCAGGAGGAGGAGCTGGAGCAGGAGCTGGAGCAGGAGCGGCATCGGGATCGGGAGTGGGAGTGGAATTGGCAACCGTTAGGCCAACTACAGAGATGGCCCTGTTTCCCTCCTCCTCGCGACCGCGTACGCTTATGGAGCAGCTGCTGGCCCGCAAAATCGAGGCGGCAGCCGCTTCGGGTGGTGCTTCCGCTTCCGCTACTGTGTCCGCTTCCTCATCTGCTTCAGCCGCTGCCACCGGCTCAGCCGCAACCTCGCCCACGTCGCCCACATCGCCAATGCTGCCGCCAGTCGTTGGTGGCACGGGAATCGGAGCAGTGGGACTCGGCTTGGGCCTGGGTCTGGGCATGGGCGTGGTCAGTCGGCTGAGGCGCACTGACTCCCTGGACTCCACCAGCAGCCTGGGCTCGCTGGCCTTCGGCGAGGATGTGTGCCGCTGCGACGACTGCCTTTTGGGCATTGTCGATCTCTACGTTATTAGTGCCGCCGAGGCGGCCAAGAAGAAGGTAAGCGCCCCTCCGCAGCTGGCTGAAATATTTTAGATTACTTTTGCTTTTTAAATTTGTTAAATTAACCAGAGGATTTCTTATTTTTATTAACTGAAACATGTTCTAAATGTTTATAGAAAAGTCCTTAAAATTGAATATAATTTTACTCAAAAAAAAAAGACCGAAAAGGCAAGAGAATACTAAAGAGATTCTTCTATTTAATAACTAGAAGAATTCTCTCAAAAGCTTTTTCTGGGTTCAGGTTTTTGCTAAGAAGAAGCTAAAAAAGCTTTTCGTTGAAAAAGGTGGATTTCGATCAGTGCTGCCATAATTTTGGCTTTAAAATTGCTGAATCAAAAGATAACTACAGATTTGAAGGGTATATTATTAAAAACTGCTGATTGCGCTTAGACAAAATATATTTATTTAGGCGATTTTTAGTTTCTACAGTTGTGTTTTGGGTGTATTATTATTATAATTATAATTTTTTCTTAATTAGAAAAGATTAAAAAATCGACGCGAGCTCTAAGTAAATAAGGAAGCTGACGTCTGTATACCCTGCATTAGATATTGATTATAACTAAACCAAAGAAGCATTGATTCAACTTAAAAAGCTTTCTTTGTTTTTTTTTAATAATTAATAATTTTTTCAAAGTTTTCCAAATTAAAAAAAAAATGAAGAAATATTTTTAAATATATTTTTTAATAATTATTAAGATTTCTATATTCCGAATTGGAATGTACCCTACTTATAATAATCTATCGCTTTTGACCCTGTTATGCTTCAAGATAAAGTGTCTAGATCGAAGCGGCGGTTTATGTTATGTAAGAATATATATATATATTATTTATAAGGTCGGAAATGACTTCTTTACTGCGTTGCAAACTTCTGACTAAAATTTGAATACATTAAAGGATGTAAAAATAATCATAATAATACATATCAAATTATATACCATTGATATATATTTAATGTTCTGCTTTTTGTTCGATTTATAAACATTCGAAATTAGACCTCAAATATTTTTTGAAGTATCCTTTTTCTTAATGGAACTTAAATGTTAAATTTAATTTATTATGATGTACGTTCGAGAATCTAGATGTTAATAAGAAAAAATTTCAATGCATTTTCTTCTGAAAATATTTTTAAGCTTAATTTTTTTAAAAACCTTCTTATATAAAATTTTAAGACCCTAAAAAATGTTTCCTTTTGAAAATTCAAAATAAGAAAAATATTATTGGAAACAAATTAACCCCTGAAATAAGCTGTTTATAATATAAGAAGTTTGTCTTCAAGTATTTTTTAAAGGCTCTTTTTTCTTAATACCATATAAATATTGTAAATTTTAATGATGTGCGTTCCAGAATCTAGATGTTGCTAATATTAATCTTTAATTATACCCTTGCAGGGTATTATAATTTCAGTCAGAAGTTTGCAACGCAGTGAAGGAGTCATCTCCGACCCTATAAAGTATATATATTCTTGATCAGCATCAACAGCCGAGTCGATCTAGCCATGTCCGTCTGTCCGTCTGTCTGTCTGTCTGTCTGTCTGTCTGTCCGTTTCTACGCAAACTAGTCCCTCAGTTTTAAAGCTATCTGAATGAAACTTTGCAGATAGTCTTCTATATACTCTCACTCGTACATATGTCGGAACGAGGCGGATCGGTCAACTATATCATATAGCTGCCATACAACCGATTCGTAAAATTGTTGAAAAAAAATTATAACTTCACTGTTTTTTAACATATCTTGATCAACTCTCGGTTATGAGCTTTTTATATTGTTTCAGATTTTTGGATTTAATTTTATAAAAATCGGACTACTATATCATATAGCTGCCATAGGAACGGTCGTGGAATTTTCAGAAAAAAAATTATAACTTTGTCAGTTTTCAACATAATTTCTTCTACTTTGAGATACTAGTATTTCATATTTTTTCAGAATTTTGTTGTAAATTTCATAAGAATCGGACGACTATATCATATAGCTGCCATACAAACGATCGGTAAACGTGGAGAAAAATTACATTTTACTCTACATGTAAAAATGTGAAAAAATGTAAAAAAATGTATAACTTTAAAAATTGTATGAATATGAAAGTAGTTCATATTGTATTATATTGGGATATATTATAATTTATACAATTGGAATCTGCAAGGGTATACCAACTTCGGCGTGCCGAAGTTAGATTCCTTTCTTGTTTTAATTTAAATTTGAATCCTTAAAAAGATGATATTAAAAATGTTAAAAAAATATTATCCAAAGATACAGCACTGTAGCAAACTGTTACGACCGGTCCAGCCGGAAAGCTCTGCTCTTGCGACGCGGTCCATTGACGTCACTGTGAATCCGTGAGATCGCGACTCGCGAGTCGCAAGTCGCGAGTCCGCGAGAGCGGCGAAGAGCAGCCGCTCATGCGTAAAAGCGTGGATCGTGTGAAAATGAGATCGTTCAACTGATAAGCCCCAGCGGCTAGGCAGTGGGAGAGGGGCCAGAGAATTATCGAGGGGTGGCAAGCGGGGGGTAGGTAGCGGGTAGGAGCGGAACTCGGAAGAGATCGCCTCTCTCTCTCGGAAGATCGTTCTGCCTGCGGAGATTCGTGTGACGCAAGACAAGAAGGATTCCCACGTAGCTCTCGTAGCTCTAATTTGCGTTGTTGTAATTTTGAAGATTTAATAAAGGCCTTCAGCTTTCTCCTGGAGAAAGTTCGAGTGCTGTGACTCATATTTAATAAGGATCTTGTTGGCGATCTTCGGAAAGTTTTTATGTTTTAGCTGCTTTTTTTTTTTTTTTTATCAATATGACTCAGCGTTTCTCTTAAAATTCGAGGTGATGTTCACTGGTTTGCTTCCCATAGATAAACAATGATATGCATTTATTCAAAGAACAGGTATTTTTTTTTATAATTTTTAACCCTTGGGGAGTTCACTAGCCCTAGCAAATGATGCAACAACAAATTGCTGGTTTATAAATAATGTAATCTATGAATATTGTAATTCTAAAAGGTTTTTACTAGGATTTTCTTTATTTATTGGGAGAATATAAGTTTTATATGGTTAAAAAAAACTTGAATTGAAATGTTATTTGATATTTATTTGTAAGCTTAAGATTTTTTTTGGGTATTTTATTTAAAATTTAAGTGTGTTTATCAATGTTATATAAATACAATACAATAAAGTTTTTTTCAGGAATGGCTCAGTTTTGTTAGTTTTTTTTTTTTGTAACCTTTTTTAAGATCAAAAACCCAAGCTGCATGTTGAATCCCGATTTATATGGATTAAATTTATCGACTTATTTTTACTAAAACATATATAATTATAGTTATGTTTTTATTTTTGGATACTGATCCTTTATCACTGATCCCTGGTTCCTGAAACCTTAATGAATCTTTGTTATGCTCTTGTTCCTATGACTTAAAATTTATATTCAAGTCTCTTTTACTTAGCTTTCTAAGCCTTTCCAAGGACCTTTGCTGGTGACATTTTTTTTCGTTTGGCATTTTCCACTGATCATCTCTGCTTTAGGATCATTAGCATTGACGTCACGAAACCCGAAGGCGGCCTTGGCTTCGATCATTAAACAACGTCATCGCGGGTGAGTCTAGGCCAACTAATGAGCTTTGTTCCCCAGAGCCTCAGGTTGGATGCCGCCCTGCGTGTCTCCTCCCCTGGCCTCCCCCCTGGTGATCTTCGCTTTGGTGATAATTTCAAAAGCACCCCCCTCCGAAAACCCCCCACCCCGTCAAATATTATGGTGTTATCAGGAGAGCTCTCTCTCTCACTCTCTCGCTGTCTCTCTGCTTCTTTGGTTTCGCTTTGATTGGTTTTGGAATGAGGCTGGAACTTGAGCTAGGACTTCCAAGAGCACATGATGATGATAATGATGATGTCGATGGAGCCTCCTCTGCGGGTTCTGTTCTCTTCAGCTGAGAGTGAGTCGAGTTAAGTTGAGTTGAGTTTAGAGATTCGGTGCTGCTGACGGTGTCGGTGTGTGTGTGTGTGTGTGTGTGTGGTTTTCGGTGTCTCGGCCGCGGTGTCGGTGTCGCTTTCGGTCTCGGTTCGTTTGGGTTCCGTTTCCAGAGCAGAGTCTCGACGACCAGTTGAGCTTTTGCTGCGATCGCGTGCGGCTGGCTCCCGGGGTCTCTCTCGTCGCGTCTCGTCTCTGCCCGTCTGCCCCGTTATTGTTATTGTTATTGTTGCAATACTCGCGGCTACTATATCATTGTTATTGTTATTATTTAGTGGTATTTCCATCGGTATTGTACGCTCTCCAAGCGTTGCGAGCTTGTGGAATCTCTCTGGGCGCCAAGCCAATGCCAAAGCAGCAACAAATTTAAAAAATTATTAACCAGAGCTGCTGCTGCTGTTTATAATATTTTTGGCATATTTATATATTTATTTTTTTTTCTTAATTTTCTTACAGTTTCTTGTTTTTTTACTTTATTTTTAATTAAATTTCGCCGCTGCCTGTGCGTGTGGCTAATATAATTATTAATTAAAGTCACAAAGGCAAAGATTTCAGAACGCATAATAATTCTTAATTAAATGTTAATTGATGAGTGTGAGTGGGAGTGTGTGTGTGCGAGCAAGGAAGCAGGCTTAATTCTTAATTTAATTAAATTTCGGATGTTTGAATTCCTTTAAAACGCTGTTCATAATATATATATATATATATAAATTTAGCTGGTTTTCTTATTTACAATTCAAAATTTTATTTAAATTTTCAAGTGTTTGTTTACAGTTATAATTGTGGTCTTGTTTATCATTAAATTCATTTATTGTTACCTGCTTGTGGGTAAGTTGTGTGTTTTTGTGGTTTTTATTTTTGGTCACAACTTTATAAATTAAACAAAAAAAAAAGAAAACTTTTAAAAAATTTTATTAACTAAAACAAATGAAATATAAATTCTAGAATGTTTCAAATAAGTAAAAACCAGTTCAAATTCTTAAATATTTCATTTTTCTTTCATTTAAAAAGCCTTAAATACATGTATTTAAAGTATTAAAGTAACTATAGAAAATATAACATTTAAATAAATATATAAAAGCTTAAGCTGTTAGTTAACAAAAGACTTTCATATATTTTACAACATTTTTGTTCAGTTTTAATCTTACATTTTTTAAAGCCTAAATAATGGAAAATAAATGGTTTTTTTTAATCTACTTTTCCTCAACTTTCTATTGATATTAAACCTATTTTATTTAAGTTAACCTCCTAGCTTATATATATTTTTTTTATTTACAAATTTCCTTTCCATTTGCAATTAATTAAAATTGTTACAAGCCCCCAGTGGCAGCTCTCTGGAATCTGCAGTATGTTGCTGCTGTTGTAAAAGTGTGTTAATTGAAGCACGCGCCAAATTCTCCACTCGAGGAAAGAGATAAAGCGATCACAGAGAGACAGAGGAAGAGAGAGAGAAGAGGGAGAGAAAGAGAGAGAGAGAAAGGGGACAGAGAGGGGAGAGAACGAGAGCTAGAACTCTTATACTAGATGAGGGGAAACAGCAAACTGACTTTTGCACCGAAAATCCGAGTGTTCAGGTTTATGTAAACATTTACACGCCAGCGGCAGGGCAGCAGCAACAATAAACGACGACGTCAATGAGAATGAACCCCTCTTTGAACCCCTCTTGGAGCCCCCTAAATTAGGTGCTACGCAATTTGGGAGCGCCTTCCATCTACCACCTGCCACCTGCCACCACCACCCACTGCCCACCAAAAGGTGAATTATATAATTGAAGAGGCAGCACTGGCACTGGCAGCATTTGCGTACGAAACAGCAAATTCGGCAATTGAGGCTCATTAAGTTGCCGAAAATGGAACTGAACGCCGCCTTAATTGGCGCTTGATCGTTTCAATAACATCCGCCCCAAAAAGCCACCCACAATTCCATCCCCATTCACATTCACGTCCACCTCTCCAGAGTCCCAAAAAAAAAAAAACAAAAAACATATTCGAAAACCAAAGCCAAAATCCATTCTGTGCGTCAATGGTACACTGCCAAAAATTGGGATATCCATATTATAAAGAGAGAGAGAGATTTTTAAGATACTAAATGGAACAATATGTATATAGATCTAGAAAAAAATTAATTACTTTCCAAATAGTCATTAATTAACATTTTTAAAGCTTCACAAATCGAGAACTTATGTTCAAGTATATGAGATATAATATAGTTGACAATATATAGAATCTTTTGAGTTCTTCAAGATTCAAGATATATGAGATGCGAATTTTCTTATTTATATTTTAGATGTACATTACACTAATCTAACCATTTAATAAGTATTAATCGATAACAAAATCGACATCAATCGATAGAAAATCAAGATATTAGTTAGATATTAGATCTGGAAAAAAATTTATTACTTTCCAAATAGTCATTAATTAACATTTTTAAAGCTTTTTAGGCTTGTCTGGTATCCTCATAATATACAAAAAAAAAAAACACTGTTCACAAATCGAGAACTTATGTTCATGTATATGAGATATAATATAATTGACAATATATAGAATCTTTTGAGTTCTTGATTCAAGATATATGAGATGCGAATTTTCTTATTTATATTTTAGATGTACATTACACTTTTTTGCAAGATCTAACCATTTAATAAGTATTAATCGATAACAAAATCGACATCAATCGATAGAAAATCAAGATATTAGTTAGATATTAGATCTGGAAAAAAATTTATTACTTTCCAAATAGTCATTAATTAACATTTTTAAAGCTTTTTAGGCTTGTCTGGTATCCTCATAATATACAAAAAAAAAAAACACTGTTCACAAATCGAGAACTTATGTTCATGTATATGAGATATAATATAATTGACAATATATAGAATCTTTTGAGTTCTTGATTCAAGATATATGAGATGCGAATTTTCTTATTTATATTTTAGATGTACATTACACTTTTTTGCAAGATCTAACCATTTAATAAGTATTAATCGATAACAAAATCGACATCAATCGATAGAAAATCAAGATATTAGTTAGATATTAGATCTGGAAAAAAATTTATTACTTTCCAAATAGTCATTAATTAACATTTTTAAAGCTTTTTAGGCTTGTCTGGTATCCTCATAATATACAAAAAAAAAAAACACTGTTCACAAATCGAGAACTTATGTTCATGTATATGAGATATAATATAATTGACAATATATAGAATCTTTTGAGTTCTTGATTCAAGATATATGAGATGCGAATTTTCTTATTTATATTTTAGATGTACATTACACTTTTTTGCAAGATCTAACCATTTAATAAGTATTAATCGATAACAAAATCGACATCAATCGATAGAAAATCAAGATATTAGTTAGATATTAGATCTGGAAAAAAATTTATTACTTTCCAAATAGTCATTAATTAACATTTTTAAAGCTTTTTAGGCTTGTCTGGTATCCTCATAATATACAAAAAAAAAAAACACTGTTCACAAATCGAGAACTTATGTTCATGTATATGAGATATAATATAATTGACAATATATAGAATCTTTTGAGTTCTTGATTCAAGATATATGAGATGCGAATTTTCTTATTTATATTTTAGATGTACATTACACTTTTTTGCAAGATCTAACCATTTAATAAGTATTAATCGATAACAAAATCGACATCAATCGATAGAAAATCAAGATATTAGT
>VNJR01004489.1:0-104112 GCA_008042585.1 Drosophila punjabiensis | reverse complement strand
GTACCATACGGATCATCTTTATCAATCTTATTTGACCAAGTTGATTTGTTAAGGTGCACAAGACCCTAACTTCAGACCCTTTTTTGGGAGTCAAAGTGGCACCCTTTGGATACGATCCCAATCTGTGTCTCAAATACTCCAAAAACAAGTATCTTCAAGACGAACGGCATCCTGAATAATCAATCATATTATAACAGATGACTTGTGTTCGTGTACATACGTATATAAAGACTTTCCAGTATACTCTCCCGGAGACAAAGTTTACATGTTAAAGTCCATTTTTCTCGTGTTTACAATGCTCCCAGACTAACCTCGAGACCCGAACGGCATCCTGTGCAATCTGTTATATTGTCACAGATGACTTGTGTTTGTGTACATTCACTTAAAAAAGATTTTTGGAAACTTTTAAATGGAGTCAAAGTGACATATTTTTGTTCATGTCTCGAACTTGTGTCTCAAATACTCCAATAAAAATGTATAGACGAACGGCATCCTGAATAATTAATCATATTATAACAGATGACTTGTGTTCGTGTACAATAATAGCCCCCTAGATTGTATAACAGTCTATAGTCGATGTCCGGAGACAAAGTTTACATGCTAGAGGCATCTCTCTTCCGTGTCTACAATGCTCCCAGAGTAATTGTACCATACGGATCATCTTTATCAATCTTATTTGACCAAGTTGATTTGTTAAGGTGCACAAGACCCTAACTTCAGACCCTTTTTTGGGAGTCAAAGTGGCACCCTTTGGATACGATCCCAATCTGTGTCTCAAATACTCCAAAAACAAGTATCTTCAAGACGAACGGCATCCTGAATAATCAATCATATTATAACAGATGACTTGTGTTCGTGTACATACGTATATAAAGACTTTCCAGTATACTCTCCCGGAGACAAAGTTTACATGTTAAAGTCCATTTTTCTCGTGTTTACAATGCTCCCAGACTAACCTCGAGACCCGAACGGCATCCTGTGCAATCTGTTATATTGTCACAGATGACTTGTGTTTGTGTACATTCACTTAAAAAAGATTTTTGGAAACTTTTAAATGGAGTCAAAGTGACATATTTTTGTTCATGTCTCGAACTTGTGTCTCAAATACTCCAATAAAAATGTATAGACGAACGGCATCCTGAATAATTAATCATATTATAACAGATGACTTGTGTTCGTGTACAATAATAGCCCCCTAGATTGTATAACAGTCTATAGTCGATGTCCGGAGACAAAGTTTACATGCTAGAGGCATCTCTCTTCCGTGTCTACAATGCTCCCAGAGTAATTGTACCATACGGATCATCTTTATCAATCTTATTTGACCAAGTTGATTTGTTAAGGTGCACAAGACCCTAACCTCAGACCCTTTCTTGGGAGTCAAAGTGGCACCCTTTGGAAACGACCCCCAATCTGTGTCTCAAATGCTCCTAAAATAAGTATTTCAAAACGAACGGCATCCTGAATAATCTTCATATTATAACAGATGACTTGTGTTCGTGTACATATGTACTAAGAGATTTTCTACTATTTACCCGGAGACAAAGTTTACATGTTAAAGTCAATCTTTCTCGTGTCTACAATGCTCCCAGAATAAACCCGAACGGCATCCTGTACAATCTATTATATTGTCACAGGTGACTTGTGTTTGTGTACATTCGTTAAAAAAATCATTTTTGGAAACGTCAAATGGAGTCAAAGTGGCATATTTTTGTTCATTTCTCGAACTTGTGTCTCAAATACTCCCATAAAAAATATATAGGCGGACGGCATCCTGAATAATCTCTATATTATAACAGATGACTTGTGTTCGACTACAAAGCTGAACTCATTAGAAACATCTTCTAAACTATAGTTGCGAAAAGGGTGACAAAGTGGCATATTTTTAAAAATTTCTTAGATTTGTGTCTCAAATTCTCCCATATAAACAGAAACACAAACGGCATCCTGAATAAATTAATTAATTAGGTTTCTTGGGAGCTATTTTATGGCATATTTTAGAATTAAATTCCCTAAATTGTGTGTGAGTTTCTCCCCAAATTATTTAAATACTTTAAACGACGCATCGAATATTCTGTTTTAAATAAATACATTTAAAACTGTTTACAATCGAAGGTGCATACATAGCTACTTTAAAAACAGAAGACCTTTGTTGTTATAACGGGAAAAAAATAATCAGTTATAAACGAGTTTTAACGATAAGATATAATGTTGTGTACGTGGTGGGTGTGAGAAAATGACTAATAAGCAATCGAACTCATCCGTGTTTGTGGAATTATATTTTTTTCTTTGCAGACTGAAGCCAGAGTCGATAGACATACGAATAGCAGACTTTGATGGTGTGCTCTATCACCTTTCCAATGTGAATGGCGACAAGACAAAAGTTCGGGTAAGAGAAAATCCTTAAAACATTTTTGACATGATTAATAATACTATAATAATACAATTTAGATCAGCATATCGCTCAAGTTCTACAAGCAATTGCAAGAGCATGGAGCCGACGAGTTGCTGAAGCGTGAATATGGCAGTCTGCTCACAGACACGGAAGAAGGTGGGTCTGCACACAGCTCGGGTTTAGGCTTTGCACAAAAAGTTAATTACTCTTAATTACTCTTCTTTACAGGCTACAATGTTTCTGTACTTATCAATCTTGAGGAGATTCCAGAGGACTGGGAGCAAATTGCCAAGAGGATTGGCCTGCTGAAGCGCAACTGCTTTGCCTCGGTCTTTGAGAAGTATTTCGACTTTCAGGAGCAGGGTGAAGAGGGCCAGAAGCGGGCCGTAATTAACTATCGCAACGATGAGACTTTGTAAATTTAGAGCTAGTAAGAGATGACAAGAAACTATAATAAAAACTCATGTGTTTCTTAGATATGTAGAGTCCAAGCCCGATCGTGTCACCGTTGTGTTTAGCACCATTTTCCGCGATGAGGACGATGTGATTATCGGCAAAGTATTCATGCAGGAATTGAGGGAAGGGCGACGTGCCTCACACACAGCGCCACAAGTGCTCTTCTCGCACCGCGAACCGCCACTGGAATTGGCCAATTCGGATGCCAGAGTTGGTGACAATATTGGCTATGTTACATTTGGTGAGTTTATCTTTTTCAGAATTTCTAGTCGCAGGAATTTTATAATTTTTTTTTTAAATGCAGTGCTTTTTCCTCGTCACACCAACAAAGAAACAAGGGACAATACCATCAACCTAATACACATGTTTCGAGATTATTTGCACTACCACATTAAGGTGGGTTTTCTTTTAAAAACTATATAAACTATAAATTATAATCACATTTATCCAACAGTGTTCAAAGGCTTACATTCATTCCCGGATGCGTGCAAAAACCTCGGATTTCCTCAAGGTGCTAAACCGTGCCAGGCCCGAGCCTAAAAACACGGAAAAGAAAACTATAACGTGAGTGAATTATATATTTTCAATACTTTCCCACATTGCTAATTTCCTAATCCTTTGCAGGGGGAGAACATTCAAGCGCATCGAATGATGCGTGCAGTATATTTAGTTGTTTTTATATATAAAATATAAAAAAAAAAAGGAAATAAAAATTGTGTATTAAAATGCGTGTAAACCGAAACGTAACTTTTGGCAAAGCAACTAGAACTAAAAAACTAAAACTAAAACTAAACCAGATAACAAGCAAAAGAAAGTATTCCAAAAGAACCGAACGTTTAAGGCTAAAATGTAAGCTCAGCAGCAACATAAAATGAACAAAGAATTAATAGTTACGCGTTTAGTAATTGAATTGTATGCATGTTTTGTTACAGTCACTAGCCAGAGTCATTAGCGTCACAGCAGAACAATATTATTTTTTAACCAATAAAAAACGAAGGAGAAACCCTAAACTTAAGTGCAACATGAGAATTATAACTAAAAACACGACTAAATGGGCTGCCACCAACTTGTTATATAGTCGCAATCCGGAGAATTCAATCCCCACAAACAATTAGCCTATATATGTGTAGATGAAGAAACGCATTTAAAAGAACGTACTGCAAACCATATTAACAAAACCTTTGATACCTTTGATCAAGCGCGGAATTCAATAAAAACGAGAAAATCAAATTGCAATATAAAATATATATAATTATGCATTTTTAATGAGTTGCTTAGCGGGTCTTTTAACTTTAAGAGCTGCTTATGTTGTATTGCTAAAAGTTTTTAAGTTGCAGGTTGTTGATTGAGAACGAAATCAAAGACAACGCCTCGTGTATGCGAAGATAGATTTTAAGCAACATCTTTCTTGTCTGTCTACATTTATTAACTTTTTATGTGGCATATTTAAACGCACTTGTCGCGATCTTAGGTTACTAACATTTTCTTATTTCTACAATCTCCGCAATGCACAATACTATAACAGTTACGTATAACACACACTTTTCTTCCCAAATGCAGAAGGAGGCACTTTTAGATCTTAAACTTAACATTCTGCTTCTCATTCATGCTCTCCATGCTGGCCTGTAAGTTCAGATAGTCGCTCTGGATGCGGGAACAAACTGAAAGGGGAATAAAGAATTATATGGCTTTGTTATAATGATAAAGAAATAATATATTTAAGATATTTGTGAATTTTGTGCTACTTACTTACGGGCAGTGTTCTTTCCAATAGTTTGTACAGGGTGTGCGTGGTGAATTTACAAAGCCCTTAGGGATCATCGTACTGTTCCAGTTTGATATAAGCAAGTGCTGTGATAGGATAGAGAGAGAGTGAGTAATACGCGAAGCACTGAGAAAAACTTGTTTTCGAACTAAAGAATAGATTATATAAAGAATAGATTATATACATTTTACAAGTAAGCTAAGAATGCCTCCTTGGAGTGTGTCTTATTGATTGTAAATCAAGTATGAAGTTCTTTGATTAATCTACTTATATAATTTTATTGATTTTATGATCTCAACTGAGAATAATTGAAATTTATAGTTAAAGCGTATTCTGTTTTTATCGATGATATTTAAAGGAGTTAAAGATATATTGTGTTAGTGGTTCTCAAGAAATTGTTGTTTTTTGAACTTTAAGGCAAAGAGACACAACCTCGTCTGTGCCAAACTTAAGTCTTTAATGACTTTATTTAAAAATTACGCAATATTATTATTTATTTATTTACATTATGTGATTTAAAGTTATCCAGTTTATATCCAGAGTTTAGTATAAATTAATTTTTTTGCTCAGTGTGGCATTAACTAGCGTGCAACAAGAGGAGCCAGCTGGAGGAGTCGTTTATCATTTTTGTTTTTTCTATTTTTTTGTATATACAAATGCGTGTGGGAGGGACTGGAGCAAAGGAGGAGCACCAGACAGGAAAAGGGCTTGGCTCGCATTAGGGTGACAACGAAAACTGGGACAGTGTCGGTACACAAGAAACTTCCAGGCGGTGTGTATGCGTGGATATGGTCTAGATATGATTTCTTACCCTTCTGCAGATCCATGTCGTCCATTTCCGAGTTCTTGATCTGCTGCAGCTTCTCGCGAAACTTCTTGGTGATCTGTTTGCGCTGGTAGTCCGCCTCGATTTCCTGCTTGGTTCGCGGTATACGGAAGCGTATGCAGCAGCACACCATTATCACTAGGTTGTAAGTATTAACCATTAATAATTGATATATATATGTTAATGTCACATTTTCTACCCACTTATTAGCATCAGAATACCGATAACGGCGGCTATAATGTGCCACACTCGGAATCCCGCAATGGCATCCTTTTCGAGCCACACTTCACGCGGGTCAATGTCAAAGATATCCGTATCATCATCCATGATTCCGCCTGATTTATGGTGGAGTTAGCTCCCGAGTCACACGTCCGGCTGCCTTGCCAATCCAGTTACAACTGCTGTCCTGCCTGTGCCTTGCTGTGGGTCAGAAGCGGCTAGAAACTCACATTGCCTGGCTCACCAAATATGTTGGTAGGAGAGGCGGCGGAGGCGTGGCCCCACACACTCCCTCGATATGTGGGGTGTAGCCCAGCCGTGTTCCAAATGGCAAACTTGTAAAATAACAAACAAAGAAGCCCTCGCCCTCTGCCCTGAACAAATGAAAGCTGGAAAGCGCGAAAATGTAATGATAGATATTTTAGTAGCAACGGTGGGGGATTTCAGTTAAATGGGGAATCATACTAATAATTTAATGGATGTGTTTCTTAAAATTTATGAAAATATTAATTTCATATCAAAAATACTGTTAATTTAAATATGAGTTTGTTTTAATATTAAATTAAATTTGCGTTTCAAGCTTCGCTACTCAAGATTTAAGTATTTAGGCATTGTCTTGACCTTATATGATTTTTTCATATTTTTAGGACAAATTATCACAAATCTATCAATCAAATTTAATCTTTTATACATTTTAATTCATGTTTTTTAATATTTTAATCAATTGTAATTCCTTTCAAGTCAGTTCCTGGCCAGTTCCATTGTCCATTGTGAATATGAATGTGAAAATGACAACAAACTCGACTAGAACCCAAGAAACTGGGTGCGGCGGTTTATGCCGCGTGCCTCAGGACAAAAAGAACCCCCCTCTCGCTTTGAAACCCCAACTGGAGGATTGTGGGTGAAGGAATTCAAGGAGGGACAGTCCTATCGGCCTCCCCCAACGAAAGACAACATGCATATGGTTAGTTAGTTAGTTAGTTAGACGAGCCATGGGCCACCTGCTGGTCACACCCAATTGGTTCGCTTACTTACACTCCGGCCGCCGGGATGGTAAACTGCAAAACTCTGGGCGGGATTCCGGAGGCGCCCAGAAGGTGGCCTAATGACTGTGACATTTAGGGGTTGCCAACGAGAATTATGGGATTGCAATTATTCGAGTGGGTCAAGAGAAGAGGAGGGAGGGGTTTTTCGCAATTAGATTTTTAAAAGAAACATTGAGCATTATCTAAAGATAAGACTCTAAAGAGAAGACTTTTTATAACGAATTTTAATATTTTTTGTTAAAAGAATGGAACTGGAGAAATGATTTTTTGAATAAAAAACGCGAATTTTTTAGAATTATATCTAAATTTATATATGAGAAAGAAGACTAAGCTTTCAAGTTTATTGCGCATTCTGGACAATTTAACAAATAAAGACTTAATATAAATCTGAAGACAATTATTTTAATATAATTATTATATTATATTATAATTTAATTAATATAATTAAAACTATTACAATTAAAAATAAATTATTGTATTGTTTCTGTATAGAGAATGTACCACAAAATCCTGGGAATTTTTTAATCTAATAAAAAGGATTCAATAAGTATTCAATTAAATTTTTGAATTAAACTATTTATAGTATAGTTTAAGATGTAACATTTTGTATAATATTTTTCTTATTTCAAGATCTTTTTTAGATAACTTTCGAATTTTTGAACTTATTTTCCAAGATTTTCCCTAATTCGATTACAATACAATTTAAAGAAAAAACAACCGTTACAATCGCTATCGAACAAAGACGCCACCTATCCGAACTTAATCGGAGATGGCAGCCCCCAAGCAGGAGCATTCACAATAGACGCATGACCCCCCCCCCCCCTGAAGGATGTTACTCGCTGAACCCAAGCGCAGGCGCCGGAAACAAGGTCCGTCTTGGAGCAGCAGCGAGTGGGGCAGCAGCACTCATTCACCTACTCATTCAACAAAATATGTGCTATCCCCGAATCAGTTTCAGTTCAGGCTCTCGTTCGGTGGCACATCGCTGGGCGCTCGTCGCAGAGAGAAGGCATGCAGAGAAAATATCTAGAAAGTAGAAAGTTGCTGAAAAAAAGTTAGAAAGCAGCAGGGCAAAGCAGAGGTAGAAGCCACCAGACCAGGCTCACGAAAACTGGTTTCGGAAAAGGAATAGCTATATATTGAAACGGAGCAGGCACACGCACACCCAGCAGCAGCAGCAGCAGCAGGAATCGTGGCGCTATATAGTATTATCCTCGGATCGAATCGCAATCGCAATCGGTGTGCTCGGGGTGTGTGTGCGCGCGAGTGTGCGAAGGCGAGCGTGTGTGTGTCTGTGTGTGTGTGCGGAGTACATATGTAATAGGGCCATGAAGTTTTATTGAGAAAAAGAAAAGCGAGAAAATCAAGGCAGAGACACACACAAGGCGAAATAAGACCAGGAGTAACCTCCTTCTTTCCCCCCGACCGCGAGGAGGACCTCCGCGAAGAATGCCCCATGCAAAATCCTTGCCCATGTGGCTCCAAATGGGAGTCACCCATTTGGTAACGTGCAGCTGAAAAAAAAGCAGGCAGATGAAAAACCCCCCAAGTCGCTGGTGAATCCTGTTGAGCGAAAAACCAAAAAAAGGGGGAGCAGCTGCCCGAATCAATAGGAAAAACTAGGAAAAATCCGCTGGCAAAACGCTAACGCTTTCGCAGTGCGAAAATCGGGGCCGAAAATGTGCGAGTGTGAGCGTGAGCGTCAAAGTGCGTGGGTGTGTGTGTGAGAAAGGTGTAAAAAATGTACATTCTGTGAATTGGCCACATAAAAAGAAAGAAAACGAGTAACGAGAGTGTAACGACGAAACGTTATATTTAGAGTCGACAGTCGGCAGTCCGCAAGTCCTTGTTTTTGTTGTTGTCATCATTGCCAGTGGAGACTGTGTTGTGGAACGGCCAGCAAAATGCTTAGAGAACCCGCCGACTCCGGCCCCGTAACCGTATCCAACGACTCCGACGCTGGCCACATTCCCGGCCAGCAGCAGCAGCACCAGCAGTACCAGGAGCACCAGCAAAAGCAACAGCAGCAAACAACGCGCCCGCCCACGCTGTGAATCCCCCGATTTCCAGCACCAACCAAGCCAGCAAGCATCTGCAATTGCAATTAGACGCATATAATCCACAAATCAATAAATATTCACCAAGCAAAAGTAAGCACCGCTTCCCCCCGTTCTGTTTCAAATCACGAATCACGCAATAAACGCAGCTGAATCCGTGTAAATACTTGTAAAATCCCAAAAATATTCGTATATTTTGCACAAATTCGAGCGCTTTTGTTTTGACCGCCAAACTTGCACGCCTATCGCCGCCAAAATTAATCGATATTCGATTGACCTACCGTTAGTTCTGCCAATAGTTTTTATTTATTTTCTATTTTGAAATAAATTACCTTAAGATAATTAAGATAATATTTTGATTTTGGCAGGGCTTTAAGCTTTTCTGCAAAATAATTAAAGTAAAAATTGGAAGTCGTTATAAACTAGTATGTATATATTTTTTATATAAAATTAAACAAAAATTGCTTTTAAGTTTGCATATAATTTTTTATATATTACTCCTGGAGAATCTGGAGAAAATTACATTTTTCATTAGTTATATTTATATTTGTAAATATTATTTTTAAATATTTAATTTTAACATAAATCTCATTTTTATTTTAGATCAAATTTATGTTATTTAAAAAACCAACATAATTAGGACTATAATTAAGTTTTCTCTGGACTAGTTAAAAATCTAAATCAACAAAAAATGGGCGTAAAGTAAATTAATAATGATTACGGACTTACGAATTTCTTTACAAAAATTACAGATGGTAAAGCTAGAAATAAAAAACCGTTAAAAATGGCTAAAATAAATCTTAAAATATTAATTTGTAATATTTAGTAACATTTAACTATCATCAAAGAATAATAAAGAGGAAAATAGACCCAGGAAGTAAATATAAAATATACTTTATTGAAATGTAAACTAACTCATTCGAAATCTATAGGGCTGTCCACTATCGCCGGCTTCGCTTCGATAGTTCCACGCTCAAGTTTCCACATATCGATAGTATCGACAGCAAGTCTCCCCACCTGCAAAGATCAGTGTTTGCCGAAAAAAAAACAACTTTAACACATTAAAACCTTGTTGTGAACCTTAACAAAGCATTGTGGATTTTAACCAAGCCCCGCTGACTAGTCCGAATCGAAACGAGTAAGGTTGAAGAAATTATAAAGTTAGTTTTCCCGAATTAAACATAAAAGCCAAATAGTATTTCCTCGGTGTTTTTGGGTTCTCTCCTTTCGCGTGTGCTGTCATCAGAATATTCGGGAGTTGTGTGCGCGGTGTGTGTCTATGTGTCTGTGTGTTGCTCCACATTTGTTATGTCAATAATTAGCGGATAAAAGAAAGGACGGAGACCGCAAAGGAACGCGTGAAAGGTGTTGCTCCAACAGGGAACTGTGCTTAGATTTCCTCGCTTTCCCTATTTCCCCGGGAATTGCATTTGGCAATCACACGGAAAATTGATTTTTTGCCAAATGCGCGAATATATTTTCCATGTTTTCCTTTTTTTGTGAATCCAGCTGGAGAGGAAGAGAGAGGGAAAAAGAGAGATGAAGGAGGGCGAGCGGCTCTCTGCTCTGCTCCAGGTGTGTGAAAGTCCAATTGGATTATGCCAAGCGGAGCCGGGCTTTGTCCGATTGCCAGATTCTTGTTGTTGTTGCTGCTTTGGCATGATACTTGTCTCCTCTTTTTGAATTACATTAAATATTTAAAGCATATGCAAATTTGAACAGTGGCCCCGTAAAAGAAATAAAGTACATTTTACCTGGCGCGCGGCCTCAACGCGCTTCTTACTTGCCACTGTAGTTGTTGTTGTTGTCGGGGTTGCCGCTTTAGTTGTTGCTCCTTACCGCTCCTCTGCCCAGGCGTTCCCCTCCCCACCCCCGATGACACACCTTCGGTTTAACTCAGTTCCGTTGAGTTTTCTAGAGATGAGCGTTTCTTCTTATTTTTCCCGGTTGCTAATGTTTTTTTTTGCTCATTAAAATAATCCAAACTTAAAAGTTAATAAAGAAATAAGGAAATTTGTATTTTGTTGTGTTTTTGTAACTAACAAAAATGGAAATAGTTTTTAAACTGTCAACTGAAGTTAGAAAATAAACTTTCAGCTTTATCCTATATCTTTACCTAAAAAATCTTCATATTTTAATTATTAAAAAATGTATAAGCTATCTAATCGGCAAAATATTTTTTATTTTATATAAAAATTGTGTCCAGTAAATAAAACACCTTAAAAATATGGATAATTCTTTAGAAAGCTCAACTCATCAGCTATAATATAGATTCTTTATCATTGAGTTTTAATTAAATTTATTTTCTCGCTATAGCACTAGCTTTTACTTTTATTCTGCTTTCAGCAATTTTAAAATAGTTACAAAACTAGTTATACATATGCAATACATTACAGATCATTGTAATATACAATATTTTCCTAGAACTCAAGCGAATTAACATAACCCCTTCGTAGCACTTTCCAATATAGGAGATTTTATAAATGTTCTTTCCAATAAGAATTGCAAAGAATAACCCCTCTCTTAAATAGATATACATACATACATATATCAACATACTTTCTCTCATCTCTAATTGTGCAGCCTTTCTTTCCCACCTTTCCTCTCAGCCGCCTTTAGTGTCGTGTAAATCGTTTTGTGTGGTGAGTGCGCTGCCTCATTTCTTTTTTTTTCGGCCTGCTCGTGTGCCGGAGCCTTTTTTTACTTTGCTGCTTACCCAAATACCGACACCCCAAATCACTCACAAGCACACTCAGTCACATAGGCGTCGTGGTTTTTGGCTTTGCAGCAGCAGCAGTAGCAGCAGCAGCAGCTGTGGCTTACATCTCCCATTTTCCCGCTGCCGTTTTCCCCCCTCCCATTTTCCTCCTCGATTCAAATGCATTTCGATTGCTTCGTTATGCTGCTGTTTCAGTGCACTCAACTTGTGTGTGTGTGTGTGTGTGTGTGTGAGTGAAGGAAAAGGGATTCTTAAACAGCGTTTTCCTTGATTCCATGTGTCTGCAATGGGTGTCTATCTTGCGCCTTGGCTCGTGCCTTTCGTAGCCTCTGTTACCATTTCGCACGAACGCTTTTCCCGGGGCCAACAACAATCCCACGTCCTTGTCACTCTCTACCCCCCTGCTACACCCTGCCCTCGGCTCCTCTCTTCGTCGTCGTCCTTTTTGGCCCACTTGCGCGACACGTGCTCATTATGCCGCTTCAAATTCTACTCCACTTTTTGACCTGCACTGGCTCCTTCTTCTTCCTTGGTAGGATTCTCCTTGAAGCTGAGACTTGTGCTCCGAGCAGCAAAAAAAAAAGAAGAAATTATAATTTGTGAAATCTAAATATTAAATATGTTTATTTATGCAGTCAGGAGAATGTTTTTTTACATGTTTCAAATGTAAATTCATGTAATATCAGGTTACTATAATATGATTTCTAAAGCTTTTCTATATTTTAGTTTAGAAATTGGTTTAGAAAGCTGTTTTTACTAGATGTCAACTATAATTTTAGTTTTAATAAATATAAATAAATTTTAACTAGAGCTCATTTTTGAGATTTTCAACTTATCCAAAAAATGTTTTTTATTTATATATAAATTCTGTAAATAATGTTTTTATTAAATTCCTATAAATTATATTTTATTTCATCTGCTTTATTGTTAAAAATGACATTAAATATTGTAAATAAACAGAAGAGAAAGTCCTAAAACCCCCTTTTTAGAAATTACGCATACGCAGTGTAACCCCACAGTATTTCCCGGCTTCATGGCAATCTGCAAGGCTTTGGACCTTTTTAAAATATAACTATTAAAAATGAAATTGTAATGAAGCTTTTAAATGTTGGCTTATTGCTCTGCCAACACTTTGCACACATGCTTTTGCGGAGGGGTCACCTCTGGCCCACTGATAACCATAACAATCTTGTTTGCTGTTTGCGTTTGGCAATTAAAAACTTGTTGATTGTGGGCTACATAGTACCTACACCCTGTTCCCCGTACTTATTCCGGGTTCTAATTGAGATGTAGCCACACACACACACACATACACACACTCGGAGCAGAGGCAACACCGCCCAAACACTAATATTTGATTTATGGGGAACTAGTTAGAGTCCATTGCGGTGGCATCGCCAACTGTAGGGTTCGCCATAAAAGGTCAGCAATGGATTAGCCGCTGAAAGGGCAGTGGTTACCTTTTTTGGATTGGAGGTTATCTCAAGCTTTGTTGTTTTGTGTTGTTTCATTATAATTACTATTTATTAGAGTATTTTTATTACCATTTTGATTAAGAGAAGAGCTGGCAAAGGTTTGAGTTTGTGTTTTAATTAATTTGCAAATGTTTTTGAAAAGTGAAAAATGTTTACAAATATTTTGAGAAGGAGGAAATGACTGTGGATTTAATATCTTTTTAAATTCAGGACAAGAGTAGGAGAAAAAATAGTTTTTAAGGGAACTCTAACAGTTCTAACAGTCTAGATAATAGTTACTCTAAATACTAAAAGCATAATCTTTATTTATCTCTACTTTTTCATTAATTAAACCCACTAACTTTACCTTTATCCTTTCTATTTCATTACAGTTTTGCTGATAACGTAAACAAGTGGCAATAACATAGAATAAATTAACACGGCAAAAAGTAAAAAAAAGGTTCGAAAAGGCCAACAAAAAAGTAAATGCGAATTTCGGAGTGAAACAAGTGCAAAGTCAACAACTTGTGGGAGTCAAGCTATCGAGTTTCGAGTCCTCAAGTTTTTGGGTCCTTGCCCGCGTCCGCGTCTGTGCCCGTGCCCAGTGTGTTAGTGTTGCGCGCGTGTGAGTCCGGACTCCGGAGAAGCCACAACGTCGTCCACAAAACCATCGACCTCGACTGCCGCCGCTGCTGCTGCTGCAGGATCGGGATCAGGAGCAGGAGCAGTATCCGGATCGGGAGCGGGACCTGCTGTCGCCGGTCACCAGAGAAGCGGCGGACGCAGCGGCCAGCGACGTCGCAGTAGCAGCAGTAATCCACACGCCGGCACAACGAAAGCGACCAGCGGCAGCGGTGGAGCTGGCAGCGCCGGCGGAGGAGGCGGTGGCGGCGGCGGTGGTGGTGGTGGTGGGGTCAAGCAGAGCGTCAGCCGGAACAGCAATATACGGAGCAGCAGCTCGAACAGCACCATGGCCTCGGCGAATCACCGGGGTGGCGGCGGCGGACGTGGTGGCGGTGGCGCCGTCGCCGGTGCCGGTGCCGATGGCAATGCGATCGTTGGCCTCCAAATCGGTTCCGCCTGGTTTCAGCGCAAGATCAACCTGAGGCCGCAGCATCGCGGCGTCCATCTGGTCACCGAGGAGATACTCCGCCAGATGCCGGAGCTGGCGCACTTCTCAGTGGGATTATGTCACATGCAAAGTGAGTATAAAATGGAAAATAATTAACAATCTTGAGGGGAAACTCGAGGAAGCTGAAAATAAATTTTTAAACGCTGCCTTCAAATAATATCGCTTACATTACATTTCGCAGTTAGGAGTCGTTAGGCGGTGTTGCTCCGCTAAGTGATTACCCGAATTCGGGGCTCAAATGTCAGTTAATCGACGGGACCAGCTGGAAATCTCAGCCAGCTGCCGGCAGTCGCCCCCTTATTTCCATACCATCCATCTTGCTCTGTTCGATGACGATTTCGCACACGCTCCGAACTGGCTTTAACTCGGAGTCGGGAGGAGGCGTGACAGGCCACTATACTCTCGAGGATGGAGGAGGAGGAGTAGGAGGCGAAGCATCGCATTTCCTTTGTCCGCCCAAAATGCCGGGATTGGATTTCCCCAGAGGGGTGGCGAGTCCCACGGCTAGGGCCAAGGCGTTTTGCATTTGGGTACAAAGTTCAGTCAGGACAAACAACAGAACGTGGAACTTGCATACCAAATCAGTGCAAGAACTGCACAAATTGTTGCCGAATCTAGCAGGGCGTCCTGTTCTCAATTCAGAATTTGTACTCAGAGAACTTGAAGGACTCGCAGGGACAGCTAAGGCTCATTTGTATTAGCAAGTAACTGGGTTAAACTAAACAGAGATAAACTGACTGGTCACTGCTTTGGCACAAGAAAATTGCGATTGACATTCGTTCGGCTTTGGGAATGTCGAGAGTATTCAGGCTTTTGTGTGACCAAATCGAAGGGTTGACCCACATGTAGACGGAGTTTCCCCAAATTAAATGAGATGGAGAGAGTGAAGTGGAGTGAGTGCTCCCTGCTGTTCGTTAGAGCAGCTTGGACAGACACATTAAGGGATTATTCTTTAAGCCTTAAATACAGCACAACATAATGGGATACAAGTTCTACTTTTTAATTATAAATACCTCTCCGATTTCTAAGCAAGCTTCCACTCCATTTTCGAGCTTAGTTTCCACTCCTATATATATGCAATATGCCTCTTGACAGGACGCAAGGCGATTTGAGTCCTTGTTTAAGCTTTATATTTCTTCCTGCGAAGGAATGCATTCGCAGTAATCTTCGGATTGCAGTTTCTGCAAAGTATTCCTTTTTGCGCCCGGCTGCTGGTGCTCTCTGCACACTAATTCTCGTGTGGAATCCTCGCTTTCAAAAGCCTTCCGACAGGAGCAGCACACAGAGAAAAAAGATAAGCTACAAAGCTTTATAAAGTTGACTAATATTAAAAGTTGTTTACCCCTAAAAAATACTTTTACATAATCCTAAATTCCTTTATATAAAACAAACCTTTAAAATGTACTTTTTTGTGGACTTGGAGTTGCTTAATTTTTTCCCTGTGTAGAGAAAAAGAAGCCCAAGACGACGAGGAGGCAGTGCAAACAGAGAAACAACCTCCAGAGTTGGCTGCCTTGGAGGCAGCTTCTTGTTGACAGTTCGCATTACAATGCCAGGACGCGTTCCGTTCCTCCAAGCTGCGGCTTTCCATCTCTCTCTTTCTCTTTCTCTCTCGCTCCGACCTGGGTAAATAAATAAAATCGTATCATAAAACGCCAGTTGAAGAGTGGGGAGTGGCAAAGGGGGCGGGATGGGAGGATATATGGGGGCTAGTTGGGAGTTTGGCCTGGCTAAAGTGAAAAGCAATCGTCGTCTTAGTCGCAGTCGTCGCTCATGTCTGCATGTCATGGTCTGTGGCTATGGCGTGTGAATGCTCGAGGCGAACTTTTTCCACCAAGCCCCACCACACATTTTCCATTCCTTTGAAAACCCCCACTTTATGCCAAGTCTCTCTCTGTATAGGAAAAAAATATCTAGCATCGTTTTTATTGAGCGAAAACTGGTTGTTATAAACTTTTCAATTTAATATTGTTTTAATATATTGCTTTAAAGGTATATAACTTTCATTAATAACTAAGGATTACTCTCGGAACTGTTCATTTTATATTAAATACTCAGAGTTTAGATTCAGCATCCATTTCGGTGAGCTGTGTATGCTATTAAAGGCTCTTGAGTACTCCGTGTGGGCACTTCTGTTTTAAGCTCTTGTATTGATTTACAACAATATCTCTTGAAAAATCACTTTTTATAGTTATTAATAGATAAATTAACCTATTAATTATATAGATTTTCTGTGTAATTAATAAAAATTAAAGACCATACCCATTTCTTTTCGTGTGGTGTTCTCTCTTGCAAATCATCTTAGCCAGCACATTGCAGGCAAGTCTTTATTATTACGGAAACCTTCGTTCTTGCTTGCTTGCTCTTTCCTCCTGTTTTTTTTTTTTTTGCCAAATCAAAAGCACGTGTGTCCCTCCTTCAAGCCCCATGGCCCCCTCTTTTCGCACACCCATGCGGTGTGTGTGCGTGTTTGTTGTCTGGGGTGCTCACTGTATGTGTATTGTTTTGTGAACTGTAAGCGGAATCTAATTGAGGTCAAGACATGTTTATTGATTTTCTTAAAAGGACTTCCTAATTAGACACACACTTCACCCAAAGGGAGCTTAATCTTTAGCCCCTTTTTCTTGCTAAAAAAAAAAAGAAGAATAGTTTGAAAAATTAGTGGTAAATAGTAAATGCAGGGGACTCCCCCGTTTTCAATCTAGCTTCCCTTCCAAGGAAATCCAACAAAAAAGTTAATTTCGAACAAAAAAGGAAAATGGGAAAAAATAATTTCAAAGCAACCTTGCCATATGTTGTTGTCTTTTACTATTGACCTCAATAGCCCTGCCCCCCTCTTTCCGCCCTTTGTTTCTATGGGGAAAACGGCGCACAAACAACAACCGAAAAGTCAATGAAATGTTCGGGGAAAAAGTGGCCAAGAGAGGACACAACACAACAAATCACAAATATATATACAAAAATATATGCCAAATGTAATGGTAACTTGTTAAACACCACAATGGGGGAATGCAAGGAAATGCTGAGGCTAAAAAATGATATATCTTAGTCGGGGCTCCTACTTTCCCACCTGCTAACTCTCTGCCACAATGCGGCGACTTCCCCTCCGGCAAAATGACTTGGTTCTTTTTCCTTTTTTATTAATATTCATATGTGCGGCAGGAAGGTCGTCCGAACTGACCCATTGGGGGGCTCCTACCATATCCCCAATATATATCGGCGAGACCTCCAAGTTCCCCCCCCCCCAAACAAATGGCAATCGCACAGAGCCTACAAATGTAAATATATGTATATAGGATGTAATAGCCAGGCTAATTGCCAGTTGGGGGGCTGTTTGACGATTTGTTTGGGCTTTTACTTAAGCCAACATTTAAAAGGTTAGATCGGAGGGAAGTTGCAGCGATAGTGGAGGTTGGGTCATGATATAAGGATTTACTTTGCAAGAATTTCAAGAATATTGGTATTTTTTTAAAGAGACAGTTTAAATTTGGGTGAAATATGTTATATATTTAGGTTTACTATAGCTGTTGCAGTAGTTTATAAATACATATATTTTAGGGATCCATTTGAAGTTGTCCCAAGATTCCTTCAAAGCTTCCCCTTTCCGAAACCCAAAAGATTGTGGGAGGAGCACAGAAAATATATTATATTTTTAGGTTTACTATAGCTATTTCAGTAGTTTATAAATAAATTTTAGGGATCCACTTAAAGATGTCCCAGGATACGTTCAAGGATTCCCCCTTTCCGAAAACCCAAAAGATTGTGGGAGGAGCACAGCAATTTGCTGCATAATCGCAAGATCATATAAATGGCTCAACTTCAATTTATAACCCGAGCATATTTTTCAGCCCGAAAGGAAAGGACTCCACCGGAGCGCCGGAGTGTCCTTTTTGGGGGAAGAGAGGGGGCAACACCAAATAAATCAACAGCCAGCGAAAGCGAAACCAATTCTAGGGAAGGGGTGCCGCCTTTGAGTTTGGGAGTTGCTTTTCTTTCTTTCTTTCTTTTCTTCTTTTTTTGGAGCCTCTAACATTAGGTTTATACTTTACTTGTGTGTGGGCGGCAAAGTGTGTGTGTGTGTGAGTGTGCTCCTCGGCCATTTCTCTTTTTCCTCCTCCTTTTTGCTGCGCCACAGTTTCGTGACGACAGAAACAGAACAGAAACTGCGAAAAGAGGAGAAAACAAAGAGGAGAACAGCGAATGAAGGAAATGGCGAAAAAGGAAAACAAATCGTGCCATGTGTGTGTCATACTTTTTGGGCTTCCGTTGTGTGCGGGCTTTGTTCCTTCCCAGCTCCTCTGGCGGCCGCCCTCCTTGCTCCTTTGCTCCTTTCGCTTTCGCTTTCGGTGTTGCTTAGCATTAAAATTGCTCGCTTATGAACCGCAAAATACGCTGCTGCTGCTGCTGCTGCGCTACCCAATAAATCAATATTATTTATGCAAAACGAGCACGCCAAAAGGTTTTTCGGTGGCCCGCTTTTCCGATTTTCCCAATGCTATCTCGGGGTGTGCTTGAACTAGTTCCGCTTTCGCCTTTTGCCTCGCCTCGCCCCGTTCCGGTGCACCAGCAGCAGCACCTGACACCAAAGGAACAACGTGGAAATATATGTACGTGCTATACGTGATATGTTAGATATAGGACACCAACACAACCCCATTTCTCGCGGTGTGCTCTGCTCTCTGATTTCCAGAGCCCGGAGTCTCGGGATAAGCATAAAAGTCAACGGCTATGTAATAAGAAGGTTGATGAATTTAAGCATTTCCTTCAGCATTACATTATGTAATGTACACGCACACACACACACCCACCGCACACTCCTGCCGCACACTCACGTGCTTCTTGGAGCCTTACTTTGGCGGTTGAGAAAATAGGAACGGAAAGGGATCCTTAAATTTGGAAGTGTTTTATAAAGATATTTTTATTTTTACAGTGTAAATTTATTGGTACATGGATAGATTTGATAGAATCAGAATATTCATCTGTTCACCTTCAGGATGATCATGTATCCCTGCAGGGTAATATAATGTTTGCAACGCACTAAAGGAGTTTTTTAAGGACCCATAAAAAATGTATTTTCTTGATTAGCATCAACAAACTTCATAGGCAGATTTGTTAACCAATTTGATCAAATGATTAAACTGCATGGTTAACTGTATGCTTGATTTCAGGATGAATTCCCGATCATTCTTATAATTACTACATATATTCACCTATATAAAAAATCATGTTAATTTGTAAGTTCATTTTTAAGATAAACATTTTTTCATTTTCAGAAAAGTTACTTGTAGCTTTTTGGGATAAACCTATGTTCATTTTTGGAATACATACAGATATATTTGGGTCAAACATTTGAACATTTTACAATCTCCAGGATAAAAAATCATTTATTATAAAGATGAACCTTTACTCCTTTTCGGGAAACTGTATGTTCATTCAGAGAATTCTATAAATTCCACATTTTTAAACAAAAGAAAATAGACTTAGACTTAGACTTAGACTTTTTGGTTATAGCTGTTCCTCTGTGATACCTTCTAATAGCTCACCTGTCCTCTCTATATCCCAAGAATCCTTGAGTCCTGCAACTTTGACCGCTGCTGTGTGGGTGTATCCGTATCCGTATCCTTAGCTGTGTCTGTGTCTGAGTGCGTGTTTGCATGAATATATGAATGAACACAGCCAGCTGAGCTGAGTCAAGTCGAGAGTTGAGTTGTGTTCAGTCCATTGTTAAACACTGGCTCTGTGCCTGTGTGTGGCCACTGCGGTTGTATATTTGCATCGGTGTTGGTGTGTGTGTGTGTCGTGTCTGTCTGTGTGTGTGCGGTGTGTGCTCTGCTCGGTGCTTGTTTGTGCTGTCAGAATGTTTGACTTTGTATAATAAAAAGGCCTCTTTAAAAACATTAGCAACTTTTGTAGTGCCTAAACGCCTGCTACATGTGCCCAGGACGAAGGCGCTCCTCCAACTCTGGTCCCCCCTTCCACACCCACACCCGCACCCACACACCCACTCGCACACACAGGCGACTAAACAGCTAAACAGGCGGCCAAAACGATGCCACCTGCTACTTAACGATGCGTACTGCACTGTTATAAATTCCTGGAGGTTGGTTTTACCGTTAATTAGCCGAGAGAGTAAAGTCTCGAAACTGAAAAACTGGAAACTGGAACTGGATCTAGCTTAACTTTATATGCAACGAATACTGATAAAGGTTTTAAGTGGTTTAATTAGCAAATTTGTTGCAATTCCCATTATCTTTTAATTAACATATTTTTACATACTCAAAAAATATGTTTTTATAAACAAAAATGCTCCCAAAGTCAACTTTTGGCCATATTTTTCCACAGCGCATAAACGTTTATTAGCGCCCAGGGCTTGGTGGCATAGACAAACATAGACTTGAACCTCCGGCTCCTGCTCCTCATCCAACCTCTCTGCCCCTCCAGTTGGCCATGTTAGCGACCACAAAGCCCATGGCTAAATCATATTATGGGGCGTCCTGCGCTCGGCCACCGGCTTAACGCCCTGGAGGAGCATTTTAACTCCTCCTCCTGCATCCTTCCGCCTGCCTCTCGCCTGCCATTCGCCGTTCCATTTGTGTGTTTTTGGTTTTGGTTGCAATGGAAAAAGTGTCAGTCAAGTATTCCAGGCGGATGCGCCAGTTTAGCGGGGAAGGACACACTGGGCCTAGGACAGGAGCGCTGAATAAATGCGAGCGGAATGCGCGAACAACTCCAAATGACACTCAAAAGCCGCAATGCAGACACGCAGAATTATGTTTTTGGTGATTAACGTATTTCAAAGGTTTTAAATTTACATTTGAAGTTAAACAAGTAACTAAATCTAGTTGGTAAAAGTTGAATTTATATTAAAATGTTAATTTGGTATGCTTTATTATTACAAATTTCACCTTGAGTGTTACAAAAATCCTTTCAATTTGTAGAAAGGATTTAAAACTAACATAAATTCTAACTTTCCTCCAGAGAGGAACACTGAAACTGTTATATGCCAGCTTCAAGATCGTAAACATCAAAAACTTATTATAGAAATATAAGCATATAAGAAGGAAGATCTAGAATGCTTGTAATTATAATAAAAAAATATTATTTTTATGTATTTCGTAAATCTATTATCTTTGGTAATAATTTTTCTTCCCAATGGCTAAAGCCACGTGCTCTCTCTTTGGCCTAGAGCCTCTCGTTCCATTTTCAATCTCGTTCCCAATCAAAACCAAAGTCCATCCTGCAATCAATTTACAAATTTGCTGTGACCTGTGACCCTCCTCCTCCGTCTCCCCGTCAACTGTCACTTTGGTTTCATTTTCATTTGCAGGGCCTCCCGACGAGAGTCCCGCTCACCTCCGGTGGTAATATTTAAATTCCTGATGCCATTTACACATGTTCGACATGACATAATCGCCTCTGAAATTATTTAGAAAGAAAGTGTGTGTGTTTGGTTTTGGGGGACTTGCCCCCGGATACCGGAAACTGGCCGAAAAATCGGAACTTGGACATAAACATTGGCAGGCAGAGGAGTAGGAGAAGGTGGATCGAGCGACACACAACATAGGAACACATTCCAAGTCTCTGCTCGGGGCCAGAAAATTACATCTCAGGGATTTGATAATAAACTAATTTTCGCTTGGCTTCCCCATCTGCCAGCGGCGGTGGCGGCGGCTTTCTCTTTTATTCATGAATACGCAATTAGTGTGCAAATTTAAGTGTTTCTCTTGTTGTGTGTGAGTTGTGTGTCTTTCTCTGCTATTTATATTTCCATCTATTATTAAAACTAAATGCATTCATTCGTCCCTCCCGCCTGAGTAAAATATTCAATTTCGACTCGTCCCGGCTTTCAATGCATCGCTTGTGACATTTTCAGCTAACACTCGCCTGGGCCCAGGCCTGACGTTGGCATTTGGCCAATTTCCCAGCGAGTTGCCAGCGAATGTGTAGGCAATTATTGTTCAATTTTCAACTCCAAACATGCTCGTGTTTTTCTATAACATAAATTCCCATTCTTTGTCAAACAACAATTTTATTTGGCATTTTTTTTCGGTGAAAGGCGGCAAACCTTTTTGCCGAGAAAATTCGCTGTCTGTGTCCCGCTTTTCCACGCTAATCTGGAGTGGCTTTTTCATGTAATTAATTTGTTAACACAGAGTTGCTAATTGAAAGTCAATAAGCTAAGGTGTTAATTGGGGCACAAGAATAATTGATGGCACTGACTGACTGTTAAATAAAAGTTTCAATTGGACATCGGGATATATAATGCAACTAATTAAATGCTCGTCGAAATTGTCCTAGTTAATTAGGTTGAGATTTATCGCTTATTTATGGCCAAAGTCAGCCAAGCACAACTTTTATTTTGTGAGCACTTGAAACTTGGCGAATTATATTCAATAAAATGAAATCTTGGAGGGAAAAAAATCGCAGGGTCAGTACGGAAACAAAACCTATAAATGGGCATTGAAACATCGCTCTTTTCGATAGATTTGCTCAATATCATATCAAAAATATATTAAAGTTTTAATATTGAATATAAAATAATTATTTTATTGTACGTAAAATATTTATATTATTTTAAAATATCCAAAGACTATTATTTAATTTTGTTGTATCCTTTTGCGATATCCCAACGTTAAAATTTAGATTTATATATCGATTTTTGCGTCTAATAACGAAAAGGTATCGAAATGTCTATCGTTCAACTATGCATTATAAATTTTCTTTATTTATTTATATATGTTTCTCCATTCCCTCGATCTCTTAACCTTTTAACAAATCCATTGAATTTTCCACTTGAGCTGATTGAAGAAAATCCTCCCCAGTTTAATTGTCCATATCTCGTGTCTGTCATATAATTTTTTATATCTTATCGGCGAAACAACTCTGCATTCCATGCCTGACTTTCATTCGTTTTTGGCGGGAAAGTGTTGGGGGCCCCCGAGGCATAAACATTTTGACTAATTGGCGTTACAACTCAATTGGAAATGCATAGGAGCGGTCTCGTGCTGGTCTAATAACCGAGGAGGGGCTAATAATTTCGAAAGATTAAAGTAATCCCACCGACTAACTAATTGGCTTTGTTTCTTCGCTCTTGCTCTTTTGCAGTTCTTCACACCTCGGCGAGTTTAGCGTTAAACGAAAGCTGGGATCCAGACGTCAGGTGAGTGGAATGATTGAATGGCCATATATCATTGGTAACATATTTTCCAACTAATTGCGTTTCTCGATCCGCAGAGACGACATGGAGATGATGTTGAATAAAATAGTTCCCGAAGGCTTGCCCTACAGGCACTCGTGCGAAGGTCCCGACGATATGGTGAGTCAGGATTAGGGAAATCGACAAAAATATTGCCCTAAATATGATATCGAAATTATCGATTATTTGATTAATATATCAACATTTAATGCTTAAAATATCGCATGAAAAATTCAGAAAAAAATATCTCAAATATAGAAAAAGAAATTGTGCATCAAAGATATCGCTTTTAACGGTATAATATCGATATTGTCGAAAAATCGGATATCGAATAATATATAAAAATATCGATATTATCGAGAAAAAATCGGATATCAAAGAATTTCGATATCGCAACGTTAAAATATCGATTTTACGATTTTACCTTATAAACTTTCAATCTTATCTATTTTATATTTTTTTTCACCAAACAGCCCGCGCACGTTAAGGCCTGCTTTTTGGGCAGCTCCCTGACAATCCCGATCACCGACGGCAAGCTATCGCTGGGCACGTGGCAGGGCGTGTGGCTGTGCGAGCACCGCGACCAGGCCGGCTCAAGGAAGCTGGTGATCACACTGACGGGCTGTCCCCGCGAACAGGCCCGCAGTCCGCTGTCCCCCGTCTCGCCGATCGCCAGCACGTCCAGTTAGGGGCGGCCTCGCTCCACCCGCGACAGCCGGTAATCGCGGGGGAGCGACAATAATGCCATCATTTCGTCGAGGCGGCTGATATTGCAAAAGAACTTGGCTAGAGCGACGGCACAGCAGCGGGCGGCGGCCGTGATTGCGGCCGGACGGGGCCTGGAGACGACATATTCAGCGGCGGTGCCGCCGAATATACCAGGTGTTGAGACGAAGACCGGACGCCTGTTGCTGCGCCAGCAGCTGCATCTCAATCTCAATTTGAATGTGCAGGAAACGCTGCGGGATGGCGTTGATATCGATGATGTGGACGAGGATGTCGGCGAGGATGATGATGATGAGGATGACAACAACCTAGAAACCGTCACAACAGTGCCTCAAACCAATGAACAACTTAACGCTAAGGTCATCGTAACCACAACAACAACAACAACAACAAGAACAACAGCATCCAGTTCATCATCAGCAGCAGGAGCAGCTGGAGCAACCAGCGCATTAGCCAAGTTCAATCGCATCATAGACTCCACGCTGGAGAGGCCAGCAGCCGCAGCAGCGGCGGTGGACTACGACTACTCCGTTCTGCCACAGCTGAGCAGTGCCACACTGCAGCAGCGCTTCAACCTGGCCTATCCGGAGCTGGTGAGTCAACATGATGCGATCAGCAGCAGCCTCAAGGGGATCCCCAGATTAGTAGATCGTGGCTCGGTGGCCGTTGCCAGCACACCATTAACATTGCAAGCACCCAGAAATCCAGCAACGGCCACAGAGGAGCAGCAGGAGAAGGAGAAGGAGCGGGATCCCCAGGAAGGAGACGACGACGACGACGACGATGTTGATCATCCCCACCACGACGAGGATAATCAAATGAAACGAAATGATGTGCATTATTTGTTGAAACAGTTGAATAGTTTTAGTGATATTGAAGAAATAGAAATTGTTGATATGAAGCAAAGACCACAGCGGCCGCAGCCAATGGCCTCCAGTTCACTGGCAACGATGGTGCTGCCCCCAGCAGCAGCCGCCTCGGCGACCTCACCCACGTCGCAGTCGCATCGGCTGGTCCAGAGATCGGGCGACAGTTCGCTCGTTCTGCCCAACCAGTTCGATGACTATCTGTTCGAGTCCTGCCACTATTTGGAGACAAACTACTTTGCCGCCACCTATCGCACTGCCATGGTCGAGAGCAGCTCTCACGAGTTCCGGCCCTCGACCAACAGCAGCTCGAACAGCTGCTTCGAGCTGCACGAGATGGAGCCGCCCAGTGTCATATGCAAGGCGGGGGCGCCGCCTCCGCCGCCGCGTTACCAGTTTGAGTATCAGGCGGAGACGCGTCTAACCACCAGTGGGGTCCAGACAGAGCTCACTGTCGAGTCGCTGGCCAAGCTGAGCAAGAGCAGCAGCAGCAGCAGCTCGCCGCGTGCTCCGCCCTTCTTCCGATGCTGCTACACGCCCATCGACCGGTGGCGGGAGCGAAGGCAGCAGCAGAAGCAGAGCTCCTCAAGCACTGCTCAGCCGCCAAAGGATGTCTGACCCTGGGCGTGGGCCGAAGCCACTCGAAGATGTAGGAGGAGATCCAACATGTGCCTGGCTAACTTAATTCGGGGATGCAAACCGCAGCAGCACAAAGTTTTAGTTCAATGTCTGGGATATTATGTATGCTTTACAACGAAAAGTGGGAGAACTTCTAAAATTTCTGTAGATTTGAAAAATCTTATTAGGTGTCTTGACGGTATAACAGTTTCCATAAGGGTTTTCCCCAGGAATAATCTTACTTTGAGGCACTGATATTATGACTTTTGAATTTTAAGAGATTTTAGAAAGATTTGCGATAGATCTTAGGGATATATTGCAGAGACTTTGAATCAAATTTAAGCGGAGATAGTGAGCAATTTCCAATTGACTTTTAGAAAGACTTTAAATCAAATTTATGCAAAAATAGTAAACACGCTCAAATGTCAAGTAATTTTTAATTAGAAAACCTAATTTGTATTTCAACTAATTAAAAAATGGAACCCGTTTGCATCCCTGTTATTTCTTTGGTCGCTGTTCTCATTTGCGATATCAACAAGAGATTCCATTTCGATCCACAGTCGATACACAAGAATCACCAGTAAAACCCTCTCTAATCATTCCAAGGAACTTCATCATTACTGTAAAATTTATTGTAAAGCTAACAAAATAAACGTAAAACAGCCACAAATATATGAGATAACAATTTTGTATAAACACAAACACACACACACAGTCCACACCAAAAAGTTAGTTAATTTTCAGAGATTTTGTAAGAAAATAAATACTGGAACACCTACGAGAAAGCAATTGTTACATCAATTACCACAACACACCGTTTTTGTTGACTTATCATTTAAGCTTTTAAGGAATTGTTATTTAGAGCACAATACATACATATATGGATACAAAAAAAGAAAATCGAGAATGCGAAGCGATTCAAGAGCAATATTAGTTATTAAAATCAGTTCTTCTTCGGGTCTGTCAATTGTTTTGTTAAGAACATAAATCAAATCAAAAATATATATCACTAACCTAAAGCTTTGGTTTAATGAAAAATAAATATATACTTCAAATTGGAACACATTACACTCACGAAAAATAAAAATCAACTGAATTTATTTCGCCACAAAAGAAACCAAACAAATGCCTTTACCAAAAACTATATAACCTATAAGATGCATAACGCGCATACATAACTTTACTGCTAGCGATGAAGTTTGCTCTGGCTTGAATACAACAAAATCGCATGGCGTTATGCATCTTATTTGTTTTATTGTCTTTGCCTTTACATTGCCCACACGTCGTACACTAGAAGAAAAGGTAGTTGCCCAAGAAGAATGAATGAATGAATGGTAAAGACACACAACCAATGTTAGTCAATAAACCGCTGCTGAGCGAAGTGAACTAATTTATTTAAAACAAAAAAAATATATGATATATCAACATGTTGATTATGTTAATCATTAACGAACGACATAACATAACAAATAGTTGTTAACGTTAACAGAAGAACAGAAGAAGAAGACGATGCTAAGAACGTTAGAGAAATTAACCTATATTGTTGTATGTTTTATTCAAAGTGCACGAAATTAAATGAAGAAAAAAACCAAAACATTAACGTAATAGCTAAAAGGAAAATTTTTGTAAACTTTTTGATATGTGATGATGATGATGACGATGATGATGATTTGGATATAAAAATTAGAGCCACGAGAAAAGCGTTATTACCTTTAACCTTAGACATAGATATTTAAACTAATTACAAAGGAAAACAAAAGAGTAGAGCCACAATGCCGAGTAAAGCTAGCTAAATTTGTAAGGAGGAAGGAGCAGGAGGAGCAGGAGAAGCATCATCAGTCGCCAGTCAGTTGTTATGCAATAATAGTAGCACCAATCCAGGGTTCCTCTCGATCCAAGGAACTGTTATTAGCAATATCGAATTATTGAATTCACACATGGCAATTCAATTGTATTTAACAGTGGATAATTGATAAATCTGAATAGAGAAAACGCATTGTGTAGGAGCCTAGTTAAAGTCCTGAGAGTCCCCCAGAATCCCCCAAAAGCGAGACATACTAAAGTGTAACTAAGCAAGTAAGTAGCAAAAGGATATTCAAATTGTAAATAGGACCCTTCATTTACACTTAATTCGTACTTGAATTCGTTCGTTTTGATTCAGGTTCTGAAAATTATGCGTTATCCCATGGAAGATATAGAAATACAATACATATTACCGACAAAAGAGAGATCGACGATGAGTAATCGTAATCACACACGAAAAAGCTTTAATTAATTTAATTACAACAAAAAGGAAAATCATAAGAATGTACTACAATTATTGTAATAATCATTTTTGATATCATTCCATTGTAGATACCTATTTGAGCCAGCAAGTAATTAATTAATTAATTATCTTCATTAGATAAGCCCGCTAAGAGTCGTCAATGTCGCCTAATGTGAGTTATATATACATAATATATATATATTTCGCATCAGATTATACAATAAACAGAGCGTAATTAGCTGTAAAACCAAAACAACTAATTAAACAAACACAGAAAAAACAGAGGAAGCCTAGGAAACACTCAAAACTCAACACACACACTCCACACACACTCGAACACTAAGCTTTTATAAAACTATTTAACGAAATATATATATATATATATACTATGGAAAATAATAATCCTGCCAAGTAACATTCGAAATACCTGCTTTGAAGAAGACACACCCGCTTTTGCTAAGAAAAACAAACGAAAATAAAAACAAAATCGAAAAACCAAACAAACAAAAAGATTTAATAAATGAAGAGAATTCTGAATTCCAAAGAGTTCGAAGATTTAGAAGAATGAAAGAAGACACACTACCGCTAAATACGATTTTTATACTTTCGATATAATGATTTTTTATACTAAAAAAAAAAGAAAACAAGAAAACGTAAAAACAGAAAACAGAAAACTCTTTGAAACGAGCCAGGTGTTGAGGACTTTTTCGGGGTATCGCTTTGATTTTTGAGTCAGAAAAACAGCTATAGTTATACTATATATATATATATATTCAGAAATTATATATATGTATGTGAGAGGAAACCCTAAAAACTGCAACTATGGAACGAGAGCACAAATTTTGTTGAACAAAACAGAAGACAAGAAACAATGAAGAATTGTAAACCAGA
The DNA here is from genome assembly GCA_008042585.1 of Drosophila punjabiensis. Lineage (NCBI taxonomy): Eukaryota > Metazoa > Arthropoda > Insecta > Diptera > Drosophilidae > Drosophila > Drosophila punjabiensis. The sequence continues at coordinate 75,480 of VNJR01004489.1, read as the reverse complement.
AATCAAATACTAAAAAAATACCGTTTTTTATGTCCAACTCTCAACACGCCCACACACACTCCACACACACACACTACACACACCACATGACATAACAGCAACATCAAATCAAATATATACTAAATATATATAAAAATTGTATGTATATATTTAGCTAAACGAGTAAATAAACAAACAAACAAACAACCCGCACAAATTGACATCATGAAAATACCAACTAAATATGCTTTGTAAGCCCAAAAATTAACAAAAATACAAAAAAAAAAAAAAGAAAATGAAGAAAGCCAGCAAGCAACGAGATTTCTAGCGAAAAATGTCCACAAACTTAGAGCCTGCGACAGCGAAACAATTTGTAAATATTATATACTTCTTGATTTTATCACAAAAAACAAAAGAGAAACACGAACACTAGCATCATTTCGAGGACCTTAGTTTTATCTCCTAACTGTTGCGACACATACTTTTTCTATATCTATCCAGAGATATCGGATATGCATACTTTAAACCAAATGAACAGAGAATGTCAACTACAATAAAATTAACAAAATAAAAAAGTAACAAAAAAAAAAAATACGGCGAAAGACAGAAGGTAATTAAATATTAGTGCAATAATAAATAACAAATTATTCGGTATATAATTAAAAAATGGAAATACATCTAAGAGTAAACGCTTTGTAAAATACATATAAACAATTTATTAAATGAAAAAAAGAATGAAAAACAATAAAAAACAAAAACCAAGAAGATGAAAATGAAAAGAACACTATTGAGTAATAAATAAAGCGTTATGCATTGGACATTGACACACGTGATTCGAATATCTCATCTTATTAAGCATAAATCAATAAGATAACGAATAAAGAAATAAAAATTCAAGAAAATACAAAATCAAGGATCTCTCTCCGTCCACCAAGGGTTCTGAGCTACTTGTAGCTTCACTTCATTGCCACATATTATGATACCAACGAATTACATTTATTTAACATTTAAAGATTGGCATTGATTTCACAGACACTACTTTATACTTTACACTTAAACGAATTGAACAGGAGGCTTTGCTGCTTTACGGCTGCTGCATGACAGTGCGCACGTACTTGAGGACATCGGCATGGGCCAGAATCTTCATGTGATCGACGCCCTGAAGGGCCAGAGTATTGATATGAGAGCTGCTGTAGCCCGACCAGTATTGGCAGGCGCGCAGGGAACGCTGATTGACGGTGCCATCGCCCAGGCCCATGATTAGTTTGGGCGTCTCTCCCGAGATATCCGACTTTTTGTACTGCAATCTGTTGTTACTTATTAGCTTTGTAATTTGCATTAAAATAATAATTGAACTCACCTCTCCACTGTGTCGATACCATCCCCGTACAGGCAATGCAACTCCACATCCGGCGGACTAAAGTTCTGCGTGTATCGCATCGTATCCTTGCGCATTTCCCATCCCGTCATATAGTCAAGATCGAAGAAGAATTCTTTGAGCTGTGCCATCGTATAGTTCCTGGTCGGCGTCATGGCCAGCACCTCGGAGGGCTTCCAGAAGAGCGGCGATGGCAGCAGCCAGGCGGTCGAGGGATGTGTTATCTGCTCTGCTTTGAGAATTTTAGCGCTCAAAGCAAAGGAGTCAAGATCATCGCCCATGGCAAACACCTTCACCGCCTTGACACTGCCCGCCCAGGCGCCCGCCAAGCTAATCTGTCGCCTCACATATTTGTTTTTCCACGCGAGCGTCTGCTCCTGCAGGAAGACTAGCGTCATGGGGCTGCCCATGCTGTGCGTGATAAAGGTAACAGCCGACTGATTGTTGGCCTCGTAGGTGTCCTCCACCAATTGCTTGAGATCGATGAAGAATTGCTTGTTTTCATCTGAAAATTAACATTAAAATTAGGGAATTAAGGAATAAAGCAAATGGGGAGCTAATCTACCGAATTGATTCTGTTTAAACCGATTTATTTTTGGAAACTAATTAAAAAATAGCTTCAAAGTTGACTTACTCGGTGCCTTGCGGAAATCATAGGGTGCTCCATGGATGTTCTCCCGTCGCACATAGCCCATATCCACTAGGACATTGGCAATATCCTTGAAGTAGGCCCCAGCACTGTTTCTCGTAGGATCAATCCATTCCACGACCTCGGGATCGCCCCAACCTGGAATACGGGTCTCCACACCGGGCGTATTGTGTGTAGTTCTCGTGGTCTTGTCATAGTACAACTTCACATTGTCTATCCAGCAGTAAACCATGGGTATGACGAGCTGTTCCAGATCCAGCCAGAGGTTGTACCAGTCGTGGGTCTTCTCGCACACAAAGTAAGGAGAATTGGCCTTGTTCAGCCGGGCATCCAGCTGGGAGCCGCCATCGCCAGGAACTGAAATAGACACAAAAGGAACCTCATCGTAACTGGTGACCTTGGGAAAGTATTGATTTTTTGTCTTACCAAAAATCACAGGCGAGAGCTTGGGCTCTGGTGGCTGGGTTGGCGGCGGCGGCGGTGGAGGAGGAGCATTGTCCTTGTGCTTTTTAACAAACGGCCAGGGCCAGAAGCAGTCTCCCAGACCCAAGAGCGTGGCCAGGAGCAGCAGCACCAGAAATGTACCCGAGTCGTTGAGCCTCATTGTGCGAAGTGTAAATGGGATGTGCGTTCGCAGCCAAACAAAGCCGGAGTGAGGCCTGACGAAAGGTTATCGGATCGCGCCACTCGCTGGTCGCCAGATAAAGGTCTCGGACATAAACAAGTGAATCACAGCCCCAACTGCCTTCTGTTGTCTGAAATTTGCATTTACGCTTCGTTTTCGTTTGTCTCTGCGCAGTGTGTCAGTCAGCTGCGACTTGACCTTTGCACGTATCTCTTGTTTGCGGAACTCCGGGGCAGCAAGTGGTTTAATCGCATTGCATTTGCCCCACACGGCGAGGACGTCACGGGTAGCGTTTAATGTTTAAACAAAGAATAGGATTTCGTAAACATGTTGTTGTTGTTTTTCTCCTTATCTTTTTTTTCGCAGTTTGTTATGGTCAGCGATTCTAACTAGTGGTGACAAGATTACATTTAATTGATATCGAATAATCGATTTTTTCCACCATGTTGGTAGCGTATCGGAAGAAATATTTGATTTATATTAAAGTTTAGTAAATAAATATTAAAATATATATTATAAAACCATCATGGACTTTTAACTCATTCTATTTTGAGTTTCTTAAGAAACTCATCATTTGAGAAAAAATACCCCTAACCTAATAATCGATTAATTGATCGTTTTATTCCCCACCACTAGCAAAGCGACCGGCAAATAAAATTGTTTTTAAGTTTATTATTTACAAGTTGATAAAAAGCAAACAGCAAACACAGATTAAGATGCAGGATTTCTTCAGTGTGCTGCTGCCGGACGTGAAGAAGGAGCTGCGCCGCGGCATCATCGAGTGCTCGAAGCGCGGCCTCCTGCACAGCACCAAGTGGCTGGCGGAGATGCATCACGGACTCGGCGACGTGCAGATCGACAATTCGCCGCCGGATAACGACCGGACCTTCAGCGATTGCCAGCTGGAGGGCATTGCGCCGGCGGAGTACAGCGACTACTTTCTGGCCAAGAGCTACTACGATGTCCGGGAGTACGACCGGGCAGCCCATGCGGTCCGGAACTGTGAGTCGAGTGTGCCGCGCTTCCTGCACTTCTACTCCACGTACATGGCGCGCGAGAAGCGCCGCCTGGACTCCACCACCGACCAGGCGAATCTCACCGAACCGAACCAGATGCGGGATCTCGCCGATCTGCTGGCCACGCTGCGCACGGAGTACGGCAAGAGCCGCCTGGATGGCTACGGGATCTATCTGTATGGCGTGGTCTTGAAGGCCCTGAATCTCAACACTGCTGCCGAGCAGATGCTAATCCAGGCCATTCGACTGGTGCCCATGCTGTGGGGTGCTTACCTCGAGCTCTCGCCACTCATAATGGAGAAGCAGAAGCTGCTCAGCCTGCAGCTGGGCGATCACTGGATGCGGCACTTCTTCATGGCGCACACCTACCTGGAGCTGTACCTAAACGATGATGGGCTGAAGATCTACGAAGATTTGCAGGCATCGGGCTTTGGAAAGAGCATCTACCTCATCGCCCAGATGGCGTTGGTCTATCACAACAAGCGGGACGTGGACAAGGCCATCGAGCTGTACCAGAATCTGCTGGAGAGCGATCCCTATCGACTGGACAACGTGGACACCTACTCGAACCTGCTGTTCGTCAAGGAGATGAAGACTGAGATGGCCCAGTTGGCGCACAAGGCCGTCAGCATCAACAAGTATCGTCCCGAGACGTGTTGTGTGATTGGCAACTACTACAGCATACGCTGCGATCATCAGGTGGCCATTTCCTACTTCCAGCGAGCCCTCAAGCTGAATCCCAAATATCTGGCAGCCTGGACTTTAATGGGTCACGAGTTCATGGAACTTAAGAACACGAATGCTGCGATACAAAGTTACCGCAAGGCGGTGGAGGTCAACAAGAGGGACTATCGCGCCTGGTATGGCCTCGGGCAGGCCTACGAGATCATCAAGATGCACTACTACAGCCTGTACTACTTCAAGATCGCCCACCAGCTGCGCCCCTACGACTCCCGCATGCTCGTGGCTCTCGGCGAGACGTATGAGAAGCTGGACAAGTGCGAGAACGCCGTCAAGTGCTACTGGAAGGCCATCGATGTGGGCGACATCGAGGGCATTGCCATGTACAAGCTGGCCAATCTGCACGAGAAGCTAGGCGATCATGAGACTGCGGTCCATTGCTACATCCTGTACTGTGAGGACGAGCGGGCGGCCACCGACAAGCAGAGCCTCTACCAGGGCTTCATCACGCTGGCCAACTACTACGAGAAGAAGGGCGACTATGACCGGGCCGCCTTTTACGCCTACAAGTGTCTGGACTCGGATGATGTGAGTCTTTAAGTCGCTTAGATAAAACACAAAATAGCTAACCTTGCTTCCTTTTTTCCAGCGCAAAACGGAGGCCAAGGCTTTGCTTAAGACGATCGACTGGAAGCGGGATTGTCAAAAGAAAACCGCCAAACCCACACCTGCCGTGGTGGCCAATGCGGAAACCAGCTCCGAGGATGAGATGGAGTGGGAGCAGCCAGACGTTCGAAGCCGCATAGCAGCCACCACGACCACGACATCATCATCAGTCCAAGCTGCAGCAGCAGCAGCTGCTTCTGGACCAAGTACTTCCACGAGTAGCCTGCGTCCAGGTCGAACCTTAGCCGAAGGCATGCGTCGATCACAGGCTGGCGCCAAGACGAGCCAAACACCAACCGCTGGCAGTAGTAGCACGCCCAATCCCACAATAGTGGCGGAAAGCACATCTGCTGGCGCTGCAGCAAATCCGCCAACGGATCAACCAGCCTCAGATGAGGCCAGTTCCATGGAAATATCCAGTGTGTCCATCGATTAGTTGTGTTCGAATTCACGCTGCAATTGTAAAAATTCCCTATTGTTTTTATAAGTTAAAAGTTTTGGAAGCCCAAGTAAATAACTAAACGAATTTTAAACAAATTGCAGATGGTTTTTTCGTATAAGAATTTATTAAAGTTTTTTTAAAGTTACAAAGTAATTTGATCTGGATTTTATAAAGTGTATTTAATCTTTAAAAGATAATTTCTCCGATTAACAAAATATCTTTTCTTAACCTAAAACTCCTTGATCCATTGAGCTATAATGGCCGCCTCTTTTAGCCTGGCATCGCGCACCGAAGGCGGATCAGCGGGATCCGAGTGACGCAGATCCAAATGATGGGCACCCTCCGGCAGGATGATGACGAAAACCTTGTCATTCGGCGCCTGCAGGACACCGCCTCCGCTCCAGGGATCCAACAAACCATTACTAAATATTATATTGGTGACGGACTCTATATTCCTGCCGCCATAGCGAAGGATGATGTCGTATGGCTTGGGCGTGAGGCGGTAGTTCTTATAGCACTTCTCGGCGAACTCCTTGAAGTTCCAGGTGGACGGGCGGAACATGGTCTCAGTGCCATTGGAGCAGAAGGGCATCACCATTTGGTTGCACGTCTGTATGTTCCAGCCCGAGTCGTCGGCGCTGGAGCTAACGGAGGTATTCAGGCACTTGGCGGAGCCCGTGTAGTTGGTGTAGACAGCCAAAGCACTGGCCATGGCATGCAGCAGATCGCCGTCCGTGGGATGCAGATCCTTTAGGTAGAAGCACACCTGACGCACCGGATAGGCCGGCAAGGGGGCCAGGAAGCTGCTGTTGTACGGATAGTTGACCATGGCCAGGTTGCTGTAGACCTCCTCAACGTAATCGAGAAACTGCTTCAGATCCCCGTCGGTCTTCAGCGGCGTGCAGAGATTGAACGCTTCCGATATCTGCTTCTTGCCGGCATCATTCCCTCCCAGCGATTCAAAGAGCTTCCACGACTTGGCAATGTTCACCGTACAGTTGCCATTGTAGGCATTCTGGAAGACGGAAGTCGCAATCCTGTAGAAGATGTCGCAGTCTGTGATTCCAGGAAACTGCAAAATAGGTGCCGAGGCGGCCAGAGCTCCGTGCACCAAATGCGGGTACTTCATCCGGAACCAGGCGGCCAGCATGCCGCCGTAGGATCCACCGAAGGCCACCACCGGCATCTGGCGATCGTTCCTCAAAAAGGTGATCAGCATGGCGTAATCCTCCAGCGTTTGCTCCACCGTAAAGTAGGCCAAGTGCTCCGGCATGCTGCTGTTGAAGGTGGAACTCCCGAAGGGCAGGGACTTGCCATAGTAACGATGCTCGGCGAAGATCACCAGAGCCCGCTGCTGCTGCGCCTGCTCCCACAGAAATCCGGTATTCTGGGCAAACAGTTCAATGTCCCCCTCGTTTCCGGTGTAAAAAAAGATCGGTGTGCGGCCATTGCTCTTGTCCACGAACGAGTCGTTGTACAGATACCGGATGTTGAAGGTGGCGTTGATCAGGAAGCTGAAGTGATCCAATGGCACCTGGAACTCCTTGATCTCGTACTGGTAGCGCCTCTCCTCCGTCGCCGCCTGACATCCGGCGATCAGAAGGACCAGTAGAGTCCCCAAAACCACTCCAGCACCTTGCTCCCGCATTCTGCTGGAAGTTAGATTAAATCGGATGAGAAAAACGAGTGACGCACTTAAGGGCGTTTCAAAACAACAGTTTCCTCTGTTCTTTATCTCTAAGCCGGGTTTTTATAATATATTTCAAGCGCAGTGTTACCAGCTGCCCTTGAGAGCAAGGTTTTTTAAGCTCCAATAAGAAAAAGGGTGGCGCGAAATTTAAAAAATATATAACTTGTTTTATTGTACTTCAAGTATATAAGAGTATTTAAGTAATATTTAACCTTGTTGTTAATATTTTAGCAGAAATACTCATGTTTTCGTTAATATTAATGTTAAAATTCGTCTGAAAATTTCGAGTGTTTTCCCTCCTAGGCAGCTAGTCACACAAAATTCTCGAGACATAAATGTTGCCAGACTGAGCGGGAAATTTGTACCTTCCGTCATTTTTATTTATCGACTACTCTTGCAGCTCCCTAAAACCCTCAGTGTCGGAGCCCTAATAGGAATAAGATAAATTTAGTTTTATATCTAAAATAACCCAGAAAACTCATGTAAAAGCTCATAAACCCGAGACACACTTCAGGTTGCCAGACTAAGCTATAATTCCAATGCGCAAAAAGGAGTAGAAAATCAGCTGTTTTTTGTTTTGGTCCGATTATTTTACAAAAAATTTATGAAAATGTTTAGAAAAGTACTATTTAACGCGAAAGTTGTATTAAAACAACAGCCCAAAGTGAGTGCGGATAAAGTATTATAATTAAAATTCCGAATTCATTCATATTTTTGCAGTTTCATCATGTAAAACATCTCACAAGCAAAGCCGAAAGCCCAAAGATTGTGCAACTGAAACAAATTCACATTGATGAAGCCGTCAAGCTGGAGCCCAATCTGTCCATATTTACACCCGAGGTGTGGCGACGGGCACATGAAACCTTTCAGAATCACGGCCTGGAAACGGTGAACTTTTTGCGGATTGTCACAGGAAATCCGGGCGTTCTGAAGCGAACTCCCGACAAAATAGTCAACAGTTTGGAGATCTGGCGAGCCTGCCAGTTTGGCGAGAACCTCCTTCACCTGCTGCTCACCAAGTATCCCGAGCTGCTGGACGTCAGCGACTCCCATCAGCTGCTCTCCCACATTGGCTACCTGAAGAGTCGCGTCTCCACGAGCAAGAATGTGTGGAAGCTGCTGATGAACAGTCCGGATGTGATTGCCCAACCGGAGGAAGTAATCGAGGAGAAGCTGAACCTCATGATAGATGTCATGCGCATTGAAGTTCCCGAGATCGTCAAGTCCTGCGCCTTGACCCTGCCCTTCGAGGAGCTGCGCTGTCGCCATGCCTTTCTGCTGCGTTTGGGTTTGTTCAAGCCGCGTCCCCCGAAGGCAGATCCCGATGAGCCCACGGCGAACCACAAGCTCTACCAGATCACGGACACTTCGGAGAAGACCTTTGCCACCAAGATCTGCCATGTCACTCTGCCGGAGTTCGAGGCCTTCAAGGAACTGTACGCCAAGGAGCTGGAGGGAAAGTCAAGGCGATCCAAGGAGGCGGAAGATGATCTTAGTGATAATGATGATTGATTCGGGTTTTGGGTAATAAAACGGTGAATTCTAAAGAACTTCTTAACATTCATTTTCTTTAAAAATTTGTTATTTTAGTTGATTAACTTTTTAAAATTAAAACAAAAATAATTTTGAAATGGGTTCAAAACATGGCTAAGCAAAACCGAGTTTGTAAACTTGGTTCGCGTCTGCGATAAATGAAACAATCGACAACAATTGACATCGTTATCGTTTTTCAAAAGCATCGATGTATCGATATAGCTGAAATCGAGTATGTCTATTCGATATTCGAATTTGCATTTCGCTGAGCAAAAGTAATAAAAAATAAAACAAAGCAACCCGCCGCAAGTTAAAATGGAAGTGTGTTAGCAACTATGTAAGTCACTTACAAAACGTCAGTCATTCAGAGAGTCGGTGCAAAAGCGTTTCCCAAGGTTTTTCTTCATATTTTTATTTGTGATTTTCTATCGTGTGCTTTGTTTGTGTTGCGTTGGTGTGGGTAAGTGCGCGGATGCGTCTGTGTGTGTGTGTGAGTGCGCATGTATGTGCGGCAGTGCGAGCAAGACGGCACCACTCGGAGTAGCGGTTGTCAAAAACAGCTGATTTTGGTTCGGCCCAGGTCTGGTGTCAGGGGGGGTGAATGGATGGAATAAGGGGGCAGGGGGGTGGTGGCAGAGGTAGCGGCCAGCACTCACCTGTAAGCTTTCGCTGCCAAAAAAAAAAAATAAATTACGGGATAAAAAATAACATAAAAAAAATGGGAAAAAGGAAAAATGTATTTGTTTATAATGAACTTGGTTGTAAACATTAAAATTTAATTTAACAGTTTTGGGTTTTTAAAAAGTTGTTAATTTATTTCCTTGGGATATTTTTGTCCTTTTAATTTAGGAATTTCTTTCTTTAATTTAGACAAAAAAAAAAGGTGAAGATTTAATACAGAGTTTTCTTTGAACGTTTTGACAGTTTAATTGCGTTTTAACTGTCATCTTTAACAGCTTGAAATTAACTTTAACATTTACTCCCTTTTTTTGCTTTTCTTGCAGCTGCTTCGAGGGGCAATCCTGCTCGTAACTACTTTGAACTCCCCCTTGATCCTGCAGCGACTTTGGCCGGAATGCCGCTCATCGAAGTGGGCTCCTCCGCCGCTCCGGGGGTGTATCCGGAAAATGGCACCAAGCAGCAGCTGCACACCAAAGCCTCACAACAGAGCCTGGCCAAGCCGGAGGCCAGCTTCAATTCCGACCCGGCGGCAGTGGGGGGACCCCTGCTCTCGTTGTTCAACTTGCAGGGCCAAAAGTGGCAGCAGGTCTTTGACTTGGACAAGGTCATCAAGCAGCTACGAACGGCGGAGAAGACATATTTGCGGGGTGGCAAGAATTCCAGCAGCACTGCTGCTGCTGCTGCAGCCGCCGCCGCTGCTGGCGGAGATCAGCACCAACACCAGCAGCAGCAGCAGCAGGCGAAGGTGCAGGTGCAGCGGCTGCAGTCGGCGGACATGGCGTATTATGACTTGGTGCCAAAGCTGGCCTCGAGGGATATAGTGCTGTGCGGATCCTGTTCGGGCAGTTACACGAAGGCCGGGTTCCAGCATCACATTGCCCTGCAGCATCCCAGCGTTTGGGAAGCCACATCCAGCAAGGTCGTCAGCCCCAATGGGAATCATTCGATTGCCAGCGGGAGCAGCGACGCGCGTCTCACTGCCACTGAGAGTCACAACAGCCAGGAGGCTGGCGGAGGAGGAGGAGGAGGTGGCGGCCTTGTGCCCCATTCGCCCACGGACACGCTGCTGTCCGCCTCAACCTTGTCCAGCTGCTCCAATGGATCCAGCAGCTCGGCCTCGCTTCAGCATCCAGCTGGAACCTCGTCGTCTTCGTCCTCATCGTCGCGTCACAAGAGCAGCAGCAGCAAGAGTAGCAGTTCCTCCTCGTCAAAGGGAAGCAGCAGCGGCGGCGGCACCTCCTCGTCGGGCGGCGGTGGCAGTCGGTCGCGTTCCAAGTCATCGAAAAATCGCCACCACTCGTCGCCCGCACCCGCAGCGCCAGCGGAGCACAAGGAGTTCAAGGGATCGAAGAAGAGTGGCGGCAGCAGCAGCAGCATTGCCATAGCAGCTCCGCCAATCGTCGTCTCTCTCAAGGAGGACACTCCAGCTGCAGCTACTGTCCCTGCCATCACAGTCTTCTCCTCGTCCAGCAACTCATCCTGCAGTTTACCGCCCACGCCCGCCGCCGTCGCCAGTGCCGCCAGCGATGTAGCGGTGGTGGGACTTGGGGTCCATAGCTACTCGCCTGCGGAGGCGGAAAAGCTGCCCGAGCTGCAGCCAAGGAAAAAGGTTAGGATTATCCTTAACTTCTTTTGTTTTTAAAAATCTTATGTTGAATTTGGAATCGCCTTCCAGCTCAAGGGCTCCAGCGATCATCGAACAAAAGTGGAAAAGGAGAAGAACAAAGAGAAACCAATGGTAAATCCCTACGAGCAACACCAGCAGGTGCTCAGCGAGCTGGACCAGGCGGTGTCCTCCATCACAGCGGGAGCTATAGTCGAGCAGCAGCAGCAGGTGGCAACGAACGACGAGGAGGAACTGCCCCTGCCAAACACCTCCGATGATAACTCCATTTCCCAGACTCTCGACGAGATGTTGGACAGCAAGCTTATCAATGAGATCCTCAATAACTTTGATGAGAGCGCCCTGGACACTTCCCAGCAGCAACAGCAGCCATCGCAAAATGGAAATGCAATTCCGCATCCCGCACAGGCCACCAAGAGACTCCGCTTTGAGGATGGCGACACGGGCGAGGGCTATGCCAGCTATCCACAGGTCTACGCGGCGGCGGCGGCGGAGGAGGAAGACCAGCAGCAGGAGTTGACCACGATTGATGCGATGCAGCTGCAGCAGCTGATATACCAGCAGCAACAAATGCTGGAGCAGCAGCAACAGCAGGAGCAGCACCAGCAGCAGCAGGATCAGAAACTGCTGCAGGATCAGGAGCAGCAGCGCCAGTTCAGTGTCTACAATGTGCAATCGTTGACGGATGAGGCCATGGCCAATCCCCAGCAGCAACAGCAGCAGCTGGAAGAGCACATGATCCTGCCCAGCATCATATACGAGATCAGCGACTCGAATCCCGTCTCGATGCTCGAACAGCAAAAGGTCATTGCCGAATTCCTAACACAAGCCGGCTACGAGAATGTGGATGTGAATGTCCTGGCCCAGACGGGCACCTGCCCGGCGGAAGCGCCTGCTGCCAACCACAACCACTTGGCGGATGAGCTGAGCGATTTTGATTTCAGCAAACTGGAGACTGTTAGCGACACCGTTAAGACTGTTAAGCTGGAGGCCACCGGCCCCAGCCAGGCGCCAGCCAGCACGACAAATCCTCAGGTCAACCATCATCATCATGCATCCCTGGACGACAGCTTCTTCAATGTGATGCTGTACTCAGGCTCACCGCGTCCCCTGGCCGTGAACACGTTTGGCATGGTCAAGTTGCCGCAGGGTCTGGGCGTCACCTTCCGCAAGAATCTGCTGACCACGCGCAAGGCCAACAACAGTTTGCTTTCCCTCACAGGTGGCAGTCATCTCGGAGTGGTTGGCCAGCTGGCGAGACCACCACCTCCGCCGCCGCCGCACACGTCCTCGCCAGCGCCAGTATTGAGCAACGGCTTGCCAGCCAAGAACCCTTCGGCTGGGAGGACCATATATGCCCAGAGATCGAGCGTGATTGCTCAGGACCGGTTGAGGTGCAATAAGAGGGCGCTGCTGGCGCCAGTGGGTAAGATTGGAGGAGGAGGATCAGGCGGAGTGGGAACCATGACGCCCAAGCGTCTGAATGAGCTGCTAATGGGCAAGCAGGTGAAGAAGGAAACGGTTGAGAAGGAAGCGAGCGAAGAGGCAGATCAGCAGGAGGAGGACAACAAGCAGCTCACCCACAGTTTCTACGAGAAGCGTCGGCGCCTGTTGCTCGCCGGCAAGCAGGAGCAGCTCCGCCCCAGCTACAAACTTCACCCCCTCCAGAGCAACCACAATGCCAGCCAAAGTCATAGCCACTCGCCACAGCAGCAGCAGCAGCAGCATCTGCTGAAAAAGCAGCTCCTGCGCACCCTCTCCGACGGCAGCAGCAACATGAACATCAGCAACACTCCCAGCGCCAACAGCAGCAGCAATTCTCCCTGGAAGGGCACCGCCTCCAGCTCCAATCCGGGGGGCAGCAACTCCAACTCCACTCCAACCAGCAGCGACTTGATGCGCGTCTTCGTTGGATCTTAGTCCCCGAGACTCGCTGGCACGCAACCCCAATTATATATATACAAACGATCGATTATAATGTGTGCAGCAGCCTCGGTTATTTTTTTAAATGCTTAAATTTAGTTGTACAATTTATTTTAAATCAATTATGATTATAGTTTTTTTCATTTTTCAAGTGATAATTAGTTACCGATTACTTAGTTTGACTGTATGTAGTTTTCCCCGTTTAGTCTACGCACTAAGTTTAGTTTAATTATAATTATACATGTACGTATATATATATTAACCGATATATATATGTATCTTTTTCGTGGCTAAGCATTACGCTAAGTAACCTAAACCGTAATGCATTATTTATAAAACGCTGTATACTTTTTAACAAATAATACAAGAGCATGCCTAAGTTCAATTTAATTGCGAAAAACAAAGTGTTTCTTTGGGATTATTTTTAAGGGGAAAGTCAGTTGTGGAAGAGAGCAGTTAAGTGCTTGAATTGGTACTGAAAAATTCAAAATTAAAGCCTTATTTTTCACTACAACAAGAATAATCAGAATTTATTAACATAACTTTGAACAAGATGGAACAATTTAACAATAAACCAAAAATTAATACAACTAAAGCGATCCAACATTTAACTTTTAAAAGAAATGAAAAAGTTCACAACCATCTTTCTGGACGAAAATTTGAAAGACTACACCAGTAGTTGAATTGCACTTCAAGTATGTCCTCGAACCCATGCATATCCTTTGGCTTCGTCAGGTCAATAGGCAGACCCATTTCAATGGGCAGCTTGCGCTGCATTTGCTTGTTGGCCTGCTCCTCGCGTACCTGGTCAACGATCCACTGCATCAGCCTATTGGTGGGCTGATCGTAGCCAAAGATGCTCAGGTGGCTGAGCCTGGGACAGGCTATGAACAGCTCCAGGATGGCGGCATCACTGTGACCCTTGTAGTTAAAGCAGATTTGCTCCAAGTTTTTCAGAGTAGAAAACTCCCTTAGGACATCCTCTTTCACCCCGTACCAAATGGGCAGAATCAGAGTGCGAAGACCTCTTAACTTGGCAATTTGGGATATCTGCTGTCTGGGCAAAGGATTGGTACAATCAAATTCTAGATATTCCAGGACCTCTGCCTTGTGTTCCACCAGCTGTTCGATGAGCCCTGCTCCCGTAATGTTTATGCCATTATTCGAGTGGATGGTGAGGCTCTTGAGGTTGGGAAGTTGTGCCAGGATCTCGCACTTGCTGTCCTCCCGTAGCGATATCCTGAGCATTTCCAGCTTGGGACAGCAGTTCTTTTTTACCAAATTTAGGCTCATGTTGTCTGTGACTCTGATGTTTCCCAGGTTAAGCTTCCGATTGGTAAAGTGCTTGAGAATCCTTGGTAAGTTGTGCACGTTGAAGCACTTGCCCAAATCCAACTTTTCAATGCTAGTGGGCATCGTAAGCATGGTGTCCGTGGACAGGACCTTGCGTCCCAAGTAAAGGGATCTCAGATTGCGGCAGTAGATAGCAATGAAGCGGAACCGCTCGTCAGAGTCCTTCATGGGCAGCATGCACTCCAGGTCCTGTATCTGCCAGCCAGATAATTGGTAAAATACTCGAATGTCCCACAGAGTCATTTTGTAAAGGTCCTGGATATCCCCGCTGCACAAGTAGCAAATGTCCTCAATGTCCCATTCCTTCATCGTAAAGAACTGGCGCGTGTTCAAGGAAGTGTACAGCCTGGCGGAAGCCATTTGGTAGATAGCTCTGAAGCGCTGGCAGGTCCTGGCGAAGCGCACCTTATCGCGCAGCTTCAGGAACTGCAGGATGCCCACCCAGCAGTCGTAGTTAAGCTTCAAAATGGAAGCCGCCTGTGGCTGCTCCTGCTCCTTGCCGTAGGCATCCGGCTGAAGCCAACTGTAGCTGGGCTTTACCAGGAACTGGTTGCCGTCCCAACTGTGTATAGGAATTTCCAAGGCTCTAGAATTTAAGTTGCAAATTAGTGAGGAATTAGAGAAAGAACTCTCACTAACTTGGCTGCATCCTTGGAATTGGCAAATAACACTTCGCCAGCTACACATGGCACTGGATCCCCCGAGTCCTTGCCCACCAGAATACCAGAGACGGGACCGAATTTTCTAAAATATGCCATTAAAATGTCCTTCGTCAGCTGGGAAGAAATTTAAAAAATGAAATGATCAGGCACAAGCAGGAGAACTTTACCTTCAGAGGCACCGAGGAAAAGTGCAGCTTCTTGATCGCAATATCATCCTCTGTGTAGGCAATTGAGTCCCGAATGTAATAACTTCTTCCTACTAAAGGAAGATTGATAAACTCGCAGGACCTGACAAGAGAGTTTAGTTTGTCCTTTAACTTACATGGTTTTAAAAAATGGCCGCACATGTTGCTCATTTTCGTAGGCTTTATAAGGAAATGAACTAACAAAATACACGAATTATTTTCTAATAAAAATATTACTGATACTAATACATAAAACTAAAAATTAAGACTGATTTTTGATGTTTTCTACATGATTTTACTGGAAATACAAAGAAGCCTAGGAACAAAAGTTAGCTCTGACCAAATGGAAAAATGTGGGATAGTTTTTAATTACTAATAAGGTACAAATATTGTTAAATTTTATATCGAAACAAGCCTAGGAAAAACATAAAACATAATTAAAAAAACACTCCAAATGAACAAGGATCTAAAGGCAAGCAAACCGTTATAATTCTTCCATTGAAAACACTTAAATGGGAGCTATATCTACTTTTCATAGTCGCAAATGTCTCTGCCAAATTTCATATTAATTTTAAAATAACCATTTAACGATCAAAATAACTGTGAAAGCCATTTCCCCCTATTAATTTCAATTTAATTAAATCTTAAATCGGAAATTTATAACGATAATTGACCGTTACATGAAGTTGCCTTGTCGGTATAAATCATTTCAGTCCGTTATGGTCACACTGCTGCCGGTGTTTTTTTTATACAGCTATGCAATTTGTTTTTGTGCAATTTATGCCCTGATCCTGATTATCCTTTTGTCGAAATGCGTTCGTCTAATGCGCACCTGCTCCTCCTCGCTGTCCTGCCTCAGCTGCTGACCGTGCACGGAACCCTCTCCCCCGACAGTCAGAAGTCGAAGGGCAAACCGAAGGAGGCTAATGTGCTGCGTGGCCCCCAAGACAACGATGTCTTCGGCCTGGGACTGGTGAGTCCTGAACCCTTGGCCAAGGACATCCTGGCGCATCACAGGGCGTACTTCAAGGAGACGGGTCTGAGGCGCTTCAATGGCACTACATTGGGCTATGTGACACCGGTGAGTAGGAAGCCACATATTCAATTTGTGTAATTATTCCATTGTTTACTTCACTCGCAGTGGAACTCTCATGGTTATGATGTGGCCAAGATATTTGCCAAGAAGTTCGACATCATTTCGCCCGTCTGGCTGCAGGTGGTTAAGCAGGGCAATGGCTATGCCATGGCCGGAACCCATGACATTGACGCCGGCTGGCTGACCGATGTGCGCAGAAAGGGAAAACTGGCCCACAATCAGCGGACGGTGAAGGGTAAATCTTAAGCTGGATATTTATCTTAATCCCATAACTTAATCCAAGTGATTTTCAGTGTTTCCCCGCTTCATATTCGATCACTTCACCGATCGCGACATCAAGCTGCTGCTCAGCGATGCCCAGGAAAGGACGAAGGTCAACGACGTGCTCATTAAGTGCTGCAAGGACAATGGTTTCGATGGGCTGGTCTTGGAAGTGTGGTCGCAGTTGGCAGGTCGCATAGATGACAATATACTCTACACCTTGGTCCTGCAAATGGGTGGGTTTTCCCTTGATCGTTCTATATAATCTCCTGATCATCTCATCCTTTTATTTCCCTTTCAGCCAAAGAGTTCCAGAAGCAGCAGCTGCGCCTGATACTGGTCGTTCCTCCATATCGAAAGGACACGGGCAATCTTTTCGGAGAGAAGCACATGGAGAAGCTGTACAAGCATATCTTCGCCTTCTCGCTGATGACATACGACTTCTCCAGCGTCCAGCGTCCTGGCGCCAATGCTCCTCTGTACTTTGTGCGAAAGGCGGTGGAGAATATTGCCCCGCAAGGTTGTCCGGATATGGAGGCAAAGCGAGCCAAGATTCTGCTGGGCTTGAATATGTATGGCAATGACTACACGCCCGATGGCGGTGGACCCATCACCTTCTCCCAGTACTTGGATCTGGTCAAGCATGTAAAGAAGCACTTGACCTACGACGAGCGAGATATAGAGAATTTCTTTGAAGTCAAGTGAGTTGTTAATTGTTGCTGCTTTATATGTAAGGATTTAACGGGTTTAACTCTTCTTTAGAAACGAAGACGGTCGCCACATTGTGTTCTATCCCACTTTGTACTCCATTAATGAGCGCATCAAGCTGGCCCAGGAGCTGGGCACTGGAATTTCCATCTGGGAACTTGGCCAGGGACTGAACTATTTCTACGATCTCTTTTAAACTAGCATTTAGGGAGCATGCAATGCACAAGCAACAATATTCCAGAATAAACTGTCCGCTAAAGTAGCTAAAACTTGTGATTTTATTTAAAAATTAATAACATCTTTAAAGAAGTAGTGTTTTATTTTATAACAGTTATTTTCTGTTATTACTCTTTTACTTTATAACAGTTATTTTCCATACTTGTTGAAAGAATTAAAAATTAGGTAAATTAAATAATAATAAAATTAAAAAAAAAAAACAGATTATATCAAAGTTGAAATTAATTTAATTTAATATTTAAAACGACATGAAAGTAATTTAATTTATATTATTAAACTTTCGAATGTTTTTGGTATTTTTTTGGTATATTCTTCAGACTGCCTTGGCAATTTTTCGACGGTCGCGTTGCGGTCTTACCAATAAATAAATAAACAAAAGATATTATTTTGTTCTTATTGGATTATCGCGAAATGGCCTGAAAATGTGCTTAAAAAACAATTGCTGCAGGAAGAGAATATTTGAAAACTAATTCTCCTTCTATGTTCGCGAAACTTAAGAGTTTAATTAATTAGTAAAACTATTAACCTGCTTAATCCTGTTAATAGTGTAAAAATATTGATCTAGATCAAAATGCGATGGCTCTACGCCTGCTTTGTGATCGTGCTCTGCGCCCTGATCTTCTGCGAATATGTGGCTGACTTTGTGGTTCTGCAAAAGTGCAAATGGCCGGAGATTAAGCGAAAGAAGTACGTAGACGATCCGCTGCGAGCTATGATTATAGCGGATCCACATCTCCTGGGGCCACATCGCGGCCACTGGCTGGACAAGTTGTACCGGGAGTGGCACATGACGCGGGCATTCCGGGCAGCGTCGCGGCTCTTCCAGCCCGATGTGGTTTTTGTCCTCGGCGATTTGTTCGATGAGGGCGATATGGTGAGCGATAAGCAGTTTCAGGAGTATGTGTGGCGGTACCTGAAGATGTTCCACCTGCCGCCGGGTATACCGCTTATCAGCATTGTGGGTAACCACGACGTCGGCTTTCACTACAAGTGAGTATCATAAATTCTTCGCTAGATTGGGAGCCACTTTGGAGATTGAGCGGTTGAGCGCCATGTCAGAATCCTAAAATGAAATAATGCCTCTGAGAATGCTAATTGTATCCTTCACTCTTCTAGAATGCATCCCTTCTTCATGGTGCGCTTTGAGAACTATCTGAACAACTCACTGGTGAACCTGTATACCATCAAGCAGATTCACTTTGTGCTGATCAACTCGATGGCCATGGAAGCGGATGGCTGTATGTTCTGTACGCAGGCCGAGGATCAACTGAAGAACATCTCGCGCACTCTCCACTGCATGAAGTATCCGTTGGAGGCGGAGTGCGCCCGTACGCGGCGGCATCCCTATAGCCAGCCCATTCTGCTGCAGCACTTCCCCACATACCGGGTCTCGGATGCCGCGTGCCAGGAGCATGATGCTCCCTATATAGAGGGCTTCCGCGAGCGCTTCCACGTGCTGTCCAAGGATGCCACGGACATGCTGGGTGACCTGCTAAACCCAAGACTGGCCTTTGCGGGCCACTCGCATCACTACTGCCACAGTGTCAATCGATTAGGCATCAACGAGTACACGGTGGCCTCCTTCAGCTGGCGGAACAAGGTCAATCCCAGCTTCATGCTGGTGGGTACAGCAACATGAAAGGTAAATTCCAAGACTAAGACTAATTCTGTGATATTTCGTTAGGCCACTATCACACCCGACGACTACGTGGTTGCCAAGTGCAAAATGCTGCCGCAGCAGTTCGTCTACAACAGCTACCTAAGTGCTGGCATCCTCTGCCTTATTGTCATTGCATTCCGGCTGCGTCAGTGCATCGTGAAGGCCCAGATCTCACCAGATCCTCGGAAGGACAATTAGCTGTAGAAACCTTAAATGATAAAAGTATACAAAGTGCATCCTCTTTTGTGATTTACGCCTGAATGGGGCATAGTTTAGAGAATAGACACAAGCCATATTAAAGATTCCAGATCCAGACCGTTCTGTCATATCACTGCGGCTGCTTTGCCAACGCTTAAAAATTATTTATAATTTCCATACAGCATGCCAGGACATCGTGTACGATATATTTATTGAATTTATCACAGACAAAATGCTTGTAAAGTCACACGGAATACATTATGAGACGCAGTCTGCTGTCGACAACAAATGCCAAAGAATCATGCTTGCAACTTAGGCTGGAAAGTGGATATAATAACGTGGATATAAGAACAGAACCTTTAATTAAAGCTAATGTTATAATACAATAATTACCCTACGCAGATTCATAGGTTCCTGTACTTCGGTTTCAATAGACTACAGACTAGACTACGTTTATATATTTAACTACAGCTACTAACTAGACCAACAAGTAGGGGTTCTGTGGAATATTTATATAGGAGCTTAGGTTCCCTTTGGCTTGGCACAAAAAGTGAGGGCATTCCTTAGATTACAAGAGGTTTTTGTGCGCCTGCGCATGGATATTGCGGCTCTCGAAGCACTCCTTCGGAAGGAATCTACAAAATAAAGCATAAATCATTTCCCAAATCACAAATATCATCACAGCACTTACCTGTGAATCACCGGCGATATCAGATCTGGATCGAGCGTCTTGGTATTCGTGGGCTTGGTCACCAGGGAAACCAACGCTCCCACAACAATTACTGTGGCCACACCAATGGGATTTATCCAGTGGTAGGACAGACGATACAACGGAAACACCTGCTCCTCGTCCACCCACATGTTCTCGGGAAGCGTGACATTGCCCACACATCCTTCCACGGACACGGGCAGCTTCTGAGAGTTCAATTCCCCAGCAGCAATGGTGAACTGCGTTCCGAAGGATATCCAACCGGCGAGCAAGGCACTGGCAATGCCACCCACAGCAGTGCCCACAGTATTGGCCCAGGGAACGAGCATTCCCAGAGTGAACAGGCCAAAAGTGGTACCAGCTGCGATGGCTGTCATTGAAGTGCAAATGCTCAAGATTCCGCTCAGTTGCTCCAGGACAAAGACCAGTGATAGGGCCACTATGCCAAGCACAATAACCGTGGATTTCACCAAAATGGTAGAGGCCCTCTCACTGGGTTGCATCTTGAAGCAGCCCCGAACGATATCCTCCAGAATGACCAGGGACGTTGAGTTCAGCACCACGGAAAGGGAGCTCAAGGCAGCTCCGAATATCCCAGCTATAAACAAGCCGGGCATTCCATAGATGTGACCCACACTCTGCATCACAAACAGCGGCAGGAGTTGATCGTCATGCTGCAAGAGGATGTAAGTTTAACTACGAATGTTTTCTACTATTTTATATACATTTCTCACCGTTATCATTCCGGCACTGAGAGGATCACAGTCCTTGTACATTTCAAAGATCAACAGTCCCACATAACAACAGACGGAGACAAAGGCCGTCACGCCAATCGTAAATATTGCCATGGAGGCGCGGGCTTTCTTAAGCGAAGGAAGGGACATGTATCGCTGCACCATAGTTTGGTTAACGGCATTGAACGACGTCCAATAGGAAAAGCCGCCAATAAGGACACTCCAAACGGTGTGACGAACATAAGGCGAGGGATTTGTATTGTTGAAAATCAAGCGTCCACCTTTGGCCGCATCATCGAACAGGACATCCAGGCCGTTGGCATAATAGGTGGCCAAGACAGCCACTGCCATGACGGATAAGAACATGACCATCGTTTGCCAGGCATCCGTATGGACTACCGCCTTGATACCTCCCTGAAAAAAAAACAGGATTAAGAATCAGGTAAAAACGAATACCAAGTGAAACCTACCACAAAGGTGTAGAAAACGCAAACGATCACAATCACCACCGCAATCACATGGAGATTAATGCCCGAAACTGAAAGATTAGATCAAGATTAGCGAGAAAAGGAGCATTTAAAGTATGTAAAGCCTTGCCTTGATTGAGAGCTATAGATGGCACATAAACGATAAAGGGAAGAAATAGAATCTGTAATCAAGACAAGGATTAGTTTTATTTAAATGTTTAAGCATAAGTTAAGCCTTACCTCATCCAGAATAAACATAAAGGATGCTATGCTTCTTATTACAGAGTGAAATCTCATCTCCAGATACTGAAAAATAAGTAACGTTGGGTTTAAAAACAGCAACAATGATTTGGTTAAAACAGTCACTTTTAAAGTTTCTTGGCAACTCATTCCCCGTAACCCATTTGTCAAGTGGCAGACCGAACCGAAATACTTTGTAATTAATCATATCGGTTCCATGTCACACAACAAGTGGGCGAGACCAAAGTCCAAGAAATTCCACTTGAGGAAGGGGTCTCCGCCGGTTCTCAGTTAATTAAAATGTTCACTACGTTTCCCGTTTGAATCCATTGATTGGCAAATGAGGGAGGAGATAGAGAGTGCGGTGAAAAGAGTAGGAAGTAAAAATATTGAAGAAAGTAGTATATCTTTCTTATCAAAAACAATACGATGATAGATGAAAAGCAAATGAAGCGCATTTTGATAATTCGAAATTAAAAAAACAATTTATAGATACAGTATTGATATTATCCATCATTCCAACACCAAATATTGTTTAATTTCCCTACTAACCCATTTTTAAGATCTTTGAATAATACTCGCAGACCCTAAACGAATTAAGGTTGTAAATAAATCAAAACGCTTTCAAGTAGTTTATGAATGACGTCTCCTACCTCATACGAAGAGCCCACTTGAAGAGCCGCGAATACGGGTATATAGACATAGGAGACGGCAATTCCTTGGAGCACTATTGCTATGGCTATAAACCAGTATTGCGTGCCATAATTGTAGATTTCCGAGGTGGTGCCCAGTATCGTGACGCCCGATATATAGCTGAGGAGATAGTTAGATGATGATTGAGGGGAAGGGACTTTAAATGCAATGTAAACCTCACCTGGCTATCAGGCTCATAGCAACTGGGAACACTTTTAGGTTGCGTGATCCCAGCAGATACTCGCTCATCTTCTCCGATCCGAAATCATGCTTCTGTCTCTGTGGCGTTGTACCGTTGGTGGTGGTGGGTAAGGTGGGTTCCGTCTCCGCTAGCTGCTTCTTGCTCTTCCTAAAATTAACCCAAATCAGTTGGCATGGCATCGGGAGGGGATCAAGGTTCAAAGGCGGACTCACTTGATGCATCCGAAATAGATGCCGGTGCCGGTGGATAACACGATCATGCCCAGGAAGACAATGTAGTCGACGCTACCGAATCGGTAGCTATCCATAGGGGTACCCGTCTCCATCTGGGCGGGAAGAAACGTATTAAAATGTATTCTAATTAAAATATTAACAACCTTAAGTTATTATCCATTTACATTTAATGTCCCTTTTAACTTAAAATATCTTTATGACTGTGCCGTAAAGTTAGGTAAGAAATGTTATTTGATATGGGCAACGGGACCAATTACAACCGGTACTGAGATTCTCAATCTCGGATCCATCTGTGTCAACAGGTGCGCGAAATGAACTTGAGACGGCGTCTTTGGAATTATGAGGATATTACTGTAATGACCGTAGGTTATCTCCAGTGAGTAATAAACCAAAAATGAGCACTCTAGATCACTTTGTTGCCAAAGTAATGCTTATCATGATGCTATTAACAGTTATCTCAAGGCGCTTAGTTGTATATTTTATATTAACCCAAAATAAAGTGCTCTATATCAGCTTCATTCACACGTTTCGGTCATTACCCCATCAAAGTACTTTGGATTTAATCGCAGCAGGTGGAGAGACGAGACTTTAGCCTATAGACCCAAAGCAAAAGACTCCCTGCGGAGTCATGGGAACTGTCAGGTCTTATCAGCAGATCACAATATTCATCAAATCACATCGAAATGTCAGCATTACTCACAGAGCTAAACATTAATATTTACATATCTTATAAGCGAAATAGTGGGTTATAAAAATGTATGATATGAGCATTATAAAATCTCTTGAAACGGGAGATTTCTAAACAAGCTAAACTCTAAGAAAGCGAGTCTTCAGTGTCAAAAGGGTTCCAAAAAAGGCTCTATATGTATTAACAAGACTTATTTTTTTTTTAGCTAGAAATTCCAGTTCACTAAGGAGAAGATCCCTTCGATCCAATCTCAGTGCGGCGTCTGGGACTTCAACCTTTTACGCAATATCTCGAGAGGCATTATCGCCCTGGACTTGGACTTTGTAACTCAGATGCCGCCGCTGCCGCCTCCTCTACGGCCCTCGCTCAGTACCTTAGCATATATTAGCATTGCATATTCCAGAACCGGCGAAAGGTGCGAATATACTCACCGATTTCGTGTTACCAAAGACCGGAGGCGGGGGTGGCTTCCAGAACTGGAGCAGTGGCTAAGCAAAGCAAATCGGAAAATGTGCGTCCCTTACGAATGTGGAGACGAAAGCAACGTGCGATAAACAGCCAGCACCAGCAAACTAACAACACAAATTGGCTAAAAGTAATGTATTGTTCAATATTGTGGATTTTTTTAATGATTGTCTTCAGGCACGACAATCTTGTAACCAAAAACAAAATAAAAACAAAACTCGAAAATGCTAATCGTGGAGCTGGGAAACCGAGAGTGAAAGGAAAGTTTGGTCGGCGTATTCTGTGCGGCGATTCGATTCTTTCAAGACCGAAAAGCGAAATATATTCCACGTCCGAACCGAGCCAACAACACGAACCGATTTCCGAACTGCAACTGATGAGTGTGAGCGAGCCGCAAATATACCAGGCACTGGGCCAAGCACCAGCTGCTCGACGGAAATCAACGGGGGAACCCTATTGTGGAGAGTGTCAACTAACAGATACCCTGTTCGTAGGTTATGAACTATGGGAAATTTAAACTTACTGCACACATTATAATTATTTTTGAACCTTAGATATTTTTTTCAAAAATTTTAAGTTAAACCCTTTTCCGTAAAGATTGATATACCTCACTCGACTATAGCTATCTTTCTTTTGTTGCGTTTTCCTCAAACCCAAAATAACCTAAATAGCTTACGATTACGGGGTACGAAAAGCTCCCTCTCCCACCCATTTGACTTGCCTGTGGGGAGGAGAGAGTAAGTGAGAGTAAGCATGTAAGAGAAGGAAACAGAGGGTGAGTAAGAGGTAAAGGCGGCAGAGAGAGGAAGAGAGAGAGCTTCCCATGGTTGTTGTAATCTTCGTTGGATTATGTCAGTGGAGACTTGACCATTCGATCGGTTAACGGAACTTAATCGGAGAGATGGCATGTACAGCGGAAAAATATTGTAAACAAAATATTCCAAATTATACTCGTATGAGAGAAAAAATATAAACAGGTTTGGTGCATCAATAATATTATTAATAGCATCAATATTAAATGTGATTGAAATGTCATATCGTATTATTAATTTATGTCAACGTATTGCAGGTCAGTGAAAACAGGAATATTCAACAAACTGAATTAGCATTTGCGGATAAGTTTAGCTTTTGGAGATAACCAAGTTTAAGGCTAGTCTAGAAAAACATAAAAGCTGTTTGTAGAATTTTAGTTTTAATGATAATATTCAAGAGCTTGTGATATCAAATGCTAAACTGGTTATTTATGTATTTGTAGAAAAATTCTTTAAAGTTTTCCGTATTTATTTTCCTAAAGCATTCATTAGTCAGGGAACGGAAAGTACTTCTATCTAATAATATTTATTAAAAATTATGACCTAAGACTAACTGACCTATGAACTTCCACCACAACAACAGTGCACACGCCATAACAGTGAAAACACTTTCTCCCTATCTACCATTCGCATCTTTTGGCAGGGTTGTATATATCTTTATACATTGATGCATTGATAATAATGAAGTGGCAAAATGCGATCCAAAGAAGATTAAGGACAAGAGGACAGCTCTGGATATTCAACCCCTAGCTATGGTTCTGGTTCTGAGAGGATCTCAATCCTTGTCCATGCCGAAGTTGAGCAGGACATGTTATGGTCCCAGAAAATAATCATCATAATTTAAGATAAATTTCAATAAATGGTGAACCGAATAAAATCATAGAAATGTCCACTTACTGTCATTTGTTTACCATTCCGGTTAAGGGAGGGTAAGAGAGGCAATCAATAGCTACTATTTAGAATGAGCAACCACAACAGATAATTGTACAATTGTCAGTGTCAGACTTTTACCACTTCTCTCCGCCATTCGTGGAATCTAATTGGATTAGAGGCAACCAGCGAGTCCAAGACCCATTCTTAGTTGCAGTGCCAATTGTAACGCGAGGGAGCTCCGTGGTCCGTGGTCCGTTGTCCCCGAATTCCGAGCTGGAGGAGATTGTTGCATAAGCTGGCACAACACGATGAGCAACAAGACCAGTCCCTCCAGGATAGCATTTAGGAGAAAGACAAGCAACGGCAACCAGAGTAAGAACCAGCCCATCGACTATGAACGCATCCAGGGGGATGTCGAGGTGATTGCAACTCAGCCACTTCCTTCTCCACCTCCCTTGGGGGGCCAGGGCCAGGGCAAGCTTAAGGTGAAGCTGAGCTCGGCCAAGATCATGTTGCGAAAGACCACGAATTCGCCACAGAAGACTCTGGTAGCTACAGCCTCGCCGGCGGACGCAGTTCGTCGCAAGTCAGCGCCGCAGCTCTTTACCTTTACCATTGCGCCCAAGAGGGAGGTCTCGGAAGCCGAGGTAGCACCACCTTCCATCATTCCCAAGTTACCAATCTTGGGACTTACCCATTCCATTCGACGCTCACGGACCTTGGGACAAGCTGGCATCTCGACAGGGCTGCCCACTACCGAGGACCCCCTCGGACAGACACAGGACAGCGGCAGTGGCAGTGAACCCAGCAGCAGCCTAGCTGGTGGAGGTAGTTCCACCTCTCCGGAGTCCCTGCTGGATAACATTCTCAGTGCCGCCTCGTCCGTGTCCGTGCAGAGCAGCAGCAGCAGTCAGGCCAGCAATGCCACTGTGGCTCAGCCCATCAAGACCAAAGAGCAGCTGCATCCGAAGCGGTTGCTGAGCCTAAAGGCTTCACCGGAGCTTAGGATTTCACCTCCAACGCCGGATACTTCTCATCCCAAGCTGGAAATGCTGCCTCGACTCCTCTTGGATGCCACGCCAAGGCCTGAGATCTTTGTTGCACCATCGCCACTGGTCGGGAGTCCATCGCCCGGAGGGATTCCCTCGCCCGCACCTTCGCCCTCGCCCAGCATCACCTTGAGACCGAGTACGCCGCCGGAGAACACTGTGACCTTTACGGACGACCTCAAGTGCGGCATCTGTCTGGATGTGTACACCGATCCTAGGACCCTGCACTGCCTGCACTCCTTCTGCCTGCAGTGCCTGATCAGCGAGAACTTCAAGGAGGAGTCCATGTGGGATCCCATGGACCAGGCTCGCAGCGAGGATCCCTCCAGCTACAGCTTGCGGTCGGAAATGGGAGGTGGTTCCAGTATGGAGCTCACAGCGACTGTGTCCCCAGCTAGGCAGCGAGGAGCCAGCTTGAGCCTGAGAAGGAAGAAGTCCATGGACCGTCTGGTGATCAGGGTAAGATTATGAGGATTATGCAGGAGCAGCATCTACCATTCCATTTCTTTCAGTCCAAGAGCGAGGGCAAGCGCTCGACGACAAGTTCCTTTGGCACTCGGCTAACGGGCAGCTTTGTGAGCGAGGTGGCCAGCCGCTACATCCGCTGCCACAGCTGCAACTATCCCACGGATCTCCCCTTGGGCGGAGTGCGTCAGCTGCCCCAGAACTATCTGTTGGTTAGGAGGATTGAGTTGCTGCGTTTGCAGGCTGGAGAGGATGTGATTGCGAGGGTCTGGTGCTCTCTTTGCACCGAGGAGATCAGTGTAGGTCAATCTCCCTAGAGAATATGTCCAGAGTAATTGGAATCCATCTCTATCCAGGCCACCTACCACTGCATCAGCTGCACCTTGAACCTCTGCACGCTGTGCAAGGAGGCGCACGAGCGGCAACGGAGCACCGCCAATCACCGGATGCGCAGCATCCTCGAATTGAGACGAGCCCGCAAGCAGAAGCAGCAACAACTGGGCTTGGGGGATAGCAGCAAGCTGGTCCTACGCTGCGGCATCCACACCAACTTCGAGCTGAAGGCCTTTTGCACTCAATGCCGGCAGTTGGCCTGCACGGATTGCCTGGTGTTGCTCCATAAGGGCCACCGGCATGAGACCATACCGCGCGCCATTGTCCACCAGGGAAAACAGCTAAGGGAGGCCACGGATCAGACACGTCCTCTGTGCCAATATGCAGAGCATTCCATAGAGAGATTGAACGAGATCGCTCGAGGAATCAATGCCAGGTGCGATGATATACAGAGTCAGGTGGAGCGGTATATGCAGAGCTACATGGAGGCCTTGGAAGTGCATAGGAGGACGCTGCTGCAGCAGATCAGCAGGGCCAGGGAGTCCAAGGTGGAGGTTGTACTCAAACAGCAATTGGATTTAGGTAAGCTTGAAGCTTAGATTGCTGTTGAGCCTTCTGTAAACTTCTGAAATCCTTAGAGAAACGTACGCAGCAGGCCATGGAGGCTGTGCGCTTCAGTCAGGAACTGTGCGAGATAGGCGCTGACGTCGAGATCCTAAGCTTTGTGGGCATCCTGCTAAGGCGCTTGGAGTTCTGTCAGCAGTTCAAGCCGCCAGTGGATCCCAAGGTTGGAGATAAATTTCCTATTTCTTTAATAATATTTCTATACTCCTTTCAGATCTCCGATTCACTCCATTTCCTCCCCAAAATTCGAGCTCCTTCGACCAAGGATCAGCGGGATATCCCCTTGTATGGCATCATCACCATGCAGGTGGTCGAGCCCGGTCTGTGCACCCTGCAATGGGAGGGCTTCTCCCAGCTTCGCCTCCACAAAAAAGCAGATCTCTTGCTGCATTCCCGGGACGCCGATGGTGTCTCGCTCTGCCATGGAGGCTTGGAGATCAACTGCATGATCAAGTATAAGGACTCCAACTCAAAGTTCCTGCCCGTCGAAGTCTCGGACAACCGTGATGGCACCTACAACATCTCCTTTACACCGGACGCCCAGGGCACGTTGATTCTGACGATCACGATTAATGAGCGTCCCATCAAGGGAAGCCCCTTCACCTTCCAGGCGCGACAAGTGCGTCCGCACACTGGGATCTATCATTGCTGCTCTTTCTGCTCCGGCAAAGGCAGCCGAAATGTCAAGTGCTCGTGCGAGGGTCGCATGCCGGGCTACAGTGGCTGCGGGCATGGACATGCCGGCCATCCCGGTCGGCGGCATTGGTCCTGCTGCGGCAATGTCCTGGAGAACTCCGAGTGCAATGTGGCCAATAAGCTGCTTAATGCTTAGGGTATTTCACTATGGAATGTTTGTGGAAACTATTAGCTTTACAAATATTTTCAGTTAAAAGCATATTGAAGCTAACCCTTTTCTTAAATTTTTTTTAAATTATGGTTTGAAATCATTCAATATTTTAATATAATTCAAATTTTTATTGTACTTGTTAAAAAAATATATATAAAAAAATAAAATTGTATAAAATTAGCAAGCAAAATAGTTTTTGCGCACGGAGCTATTTTCTTTGTTTTGAGACATAATGTTCTGAAGAATATCTTTCCACAAATTGAGATGCCTGAAGAGAACGAAATTTACTCTTGAATTTTAAATAGATTTCAATCTTGGATTCCATTTAAAATCGTTAGGAAAATTAAAAGCAACCTAAGTAGCTCTGATCTCGACGTTGGGTGCACAGCCATTGCAGATAGTTAAGCAAAAGTTAAGGACGTCTTAAACCGAATATAGGAAAACCTTTGGGTTCTCCTTAAGAGGTCACCCAGGTAGAAAATTGAAAATATATTACCCACCGCACACATGTCCGCCATATGGGACATATGCCTTCCAAGGACAATTCCATGCCCTTCAGTTTGCAAAGTCTAAACATCTGAATATGATAAGTTTGGTTTAATCATTGAAAGATACAAATCAACTTGAAGATGGGAAAATAAAAATAGTGTTTTCGCACTTCGTGTGCTGTGTGATCGGCGATTGGGGTTAATGGTTAAATCTACTCGAGTGATTATTTTTTCTCATAATCTATAAACTCTACGTTCCGAAACGTGGGGAAGTGCGGATCCTAATCCTCGTTGTCTGAGTACCACGACAGACGCTCCTCGTAGAAGTGAATCACCATTTGGGGGATTTTGACGTTGGCCACAGTTGATGGAACCATTTCGGCTTGGTCCACGCCCTTGAATTGAATCAAGAATGTAAGACGCCCGTTGTTATCGGAAGCCCCGAGAATCTTCTCGGCCTCAAGGCCGCGATCGAATCCAGTACCACCAGACGGCAAGGAATCGCCACTATCCTGGTCAGCCTCCATGGTGCGCTTAGCTTTACTGCTAGCGGGTGCTGAAGGTAAAAGAAGTGTTTTTAATTAGTCAAGGGAAACTTTTATTGGTTTGTTTAGTAAATTTATTTGCAGATATTTTCTATTTAATTCTCTATTTTAATGACGTTTTTGACAAAGGTTGGCAATAAATGTTGCTGTACTGACTTTTTAAACTGTATTTGATATATGAGTAAGAGTTTCTACGTTAAATGTGGTAATATATCAAAGTTAACTATATTTTCTATTCAACACTGAGCGCAGTATTTTAATAATTCATATATAAATGGACCTTTTTTGTGATAAACATAAACAACTCGTCCTAGGTCTCAATCTCAGAATGAGTTGTTACGCTAGCAATCGTAGGAAGTGTTATATAAATCCATTACTCTGCTCTGCACGCTCAAGAGCCTATAATTCATAAGGAGATTGCTCTCCATGACTAGAAATCTGCTGGATAACATTTTCAAAATGCTTTATCGGAGTGGACTGTACTTCTATAAGTCTTTAATAATAATTTTGCGGTATGTAATGTTAACCTAGGCTCATCTTTGCATAATACAATAATACCTCAACTCAAATACATCCTTTTTTCGGGGTAGAGTCTTTTTTGCGCTGCCTAAAGTGTACAGAACAACTTCGGTTGATTCCCTAGGTTTACAACGGCTAGACCCTCATTCACTTAGGCAACCTTTGTCTACCTGGTTCTCTGTGGTGTTTCTATTCTGCTTAGACCCTTCAGGGGAAAAACATTCGAATATTCTTCTAATCATTTTGGGCGCGAAAATTGTGTTTCTACACTAGAGAAAATGTAATTTTAAAATCTACCATTCTCCTGCCAAGCCACTTGACATTTTCATTGTTCTTCCATTGTTTAAAAATGCAGCTTTGCCTTACCTGGTTCTTCGGACTTGCGCTTGTTGCTCGAGGATGTGGAAGCAGTGCTGGAGCGTGCCGATGTGTCCTTGCCCTTGTTGCTGCTGCTTGGGCGATCCTTCTTCGAAGTTGCCGCCTTCTCCGCCTGCCGAGCATCGGGATGAGAGCGAGATGAGAGATGTGATGAGCCACAGCTAGAGCACAACTGTACCCAAGAAAGCACTTACCTCGTCCTTACGACTTAGCTCGTATTGCTGGATAAGGTCCTGGCAGTCCAAGTTGCTCTCTGGCTCCCAGGTGTTCTCGGTATCGGCATAACCCTTCCACTTGAGGTAGTACTCAACCTGCGGGTAGAAACGAGAGATGAAGCGGCGCAGTCGGCGAATTCTGGCGCGGAATACTCACCTTTCCCTTACGCACACGCCGGTCGATGATCTTCTCTACGGCGTACTCTGCCTCCTCCTCCTCCTCTTCGGAGGCGTTGCTAGTGACTTCTGGATTGTCTGACTTCTTGCCCATTTCTTTTTTCTTTCTGTAATTCAGAACGCGCTTACTTTAACGAAAGAAAATTCGCGCAGACGACGCCGCACGCACACAAGCAAGCGATACATGCGAAAAAAAAGATGTTAGTTGTCGCCAGTTGCAATTACCATATTACGCGCACTTACCACTATTTAACTGATATTATATTTAAGCCTGGAATCGGGCGAGTTTCACTTTATTTACACAGTTGCGTGCTGCCGCCGGAAAAACTTTAACTTAAATGAAAACTACGAATTAATAAATGCGCCTTCGAGTGACGCCGGTGAAGCCAGTGTGCGAAAGAGTAGAGCTGGGAAAAAATCGATGTCAACATCGATTAAATCGATTCCTTCTATTTTGGTCGATGCATCGATTTGGCTTAAAAAGAATCGATATGTCGACGAGTCCATTTTCAAGATGATTTCCACCCCTATGAAGAAGAAGAGGACCGTGAACATAAGGGTAAATGAATTAAAATTTGTAAGTTTTAATGATTAATTATAATAATAGATTTTTAGTTTTTTTTGTGATCCCACTCACTTGATCTCATTTAATTTAATTTATTTTTTCTGGCAATAACCAGAGATTATTTGATTTTGATTTTTTTGTTTTTATATTATGAAATATTTTATTTTTTATTTTTTGAACTTCTGTTTCAAGTGATTTTATTTAAAATAAAGGTTTTATATAATTTTTTATAAAATAAAGCTTCATAAAATAAGAAATATAATAATTTAATTATATAAAAAAAAATCGAAATCAATTAATCACTGGTAATTGCCAGAAAAATGTATTTAATTTATTCTGAAAATGTTTTTGGTTTATTGTTTTATGAACGATTATGTAACTAAATTTATGTTTTTGTTTATCTCTGAATTTAATTCAAGAAAAATATAAAAAAGTTTTGTTTTCGATTTAATCGATTCAATCGATTTTATTTTCCAAAAAATCGAAAAAAATCGATTCACTGAAAATCGATTTTTTCCCAGCTCTACGAAAGAGTTTTAGCGATAGTGCCGAACGATATGGTTGGTTCTATCGATACTATCGATGTTTTTTCTATATTTGTTATTTAGTTTAGTTCCATCTTTTGCCTGCCTTGATATTAAATAAAATTAAAATCAAGCTCAATTTTATATATATTAATTAAAGAGTTAAGACCTTTATTTAAATGAGGATAACTGATAGGTTGTCTACTTATCGCGCGGGGTAAAAGCCTTCAACTTCGCTCGCTTCCCAACACTTTGGTATATCGAAGGCTGCAAACACTAATCAACTATCAAGCGCGAATTTTACATTTTCTGCATTTATTAAGAGAGAACCCGAATCATGCCAAAGGTTAAGAAGCAACAGTCATCCTCTTCGGAGAGCGACAGTGGCCCAGAAGACGTAAGTTATCTCAAAGTATCCTTAAAACTAGTTTTGACGCATTATCTACATATTTCAGCGCAATCCACCGGCAAGCAAGAAAGCCAAGGAGACGCCGGCTGCAGAGGGCAGCAAGAAGTCTGCTTCCAGCGGCTCTGGCGGAGATGGGCCCTGGGTCCTGGAGAAGCTGCGTCAGGTGCGCATCAACGAGTTCCGCGGCCGCAAGACGGTAGACATTCGCGAGCACTATGAGAAGGACGGCCAAATTCTCCCCGGCAAGAAGGGCATCTCGCTATCAATACAGCAGTGGAAGAAGCTGCTTGAAATGGCCGAGGAAATAACGCGCGCAGTGGAGAACTAGAGTTTTAAGGCAATAGAGTTAAGAGCTGCACTATGTTAGCAAGCATTTAAGTGGGCTAGCACCACCCAGTGAATAAATGTTACCTAAAAGGAAGGAAAAATGAATTAATGTCTAATTCCATTATGATTAGAAATACATTTTATTGGAAGTGCTTAAAAAGACATAAATGAACTAGGCAAAGTTAACAAATTTTTAATGTTTACCCTTTAAAAGTAGACACCCAACAGGATGCACAACGTCAGGAGAATGGCAAAAGGTAGCCAGGTCTTAAGGACGCCCCCAAAGCCGACGTAGCGTCCGCAGAAGAAGAGCCACATGCTCAGGATCAGCATGTTCCAGCCGGTGCTATTCTTGTAGCGCATATTGATGAGTGCCGTCGCCACATGAGAGTGGCAGTTGTCGCAGAAGATATTGTGGATACGGGTTCCGTACAGCACCGACGCCTTCGAAACCGCCTCGTCCCAGGCGTAGCTGCCGCCCTCCACGAACTTGGGGTGCAATCGGAGGTAACGGGTGGGCCGCCCGAAGCCCATGTTGTCCTCCGAGACGAAGTAGGCGCCAGCAAAGTCCCTGATCACCCCAGCCGAGGTGCAGATGCCCATGTGACCGATCATGGGCAGCAGCCAGGTGAGCACGGGTATTGGTGTCCAGACGATGCAGTAGGGAAAGCGCTGCTCTTCTGGATTGATTGGCGGCAGCCTCTCCGGGGCTCCTCCGGCATTTCCTGATCCTGCTCCCGATCCGCCCATGGTGATCTGCACGTCCTCCTGGCTCTGGTGACTTGGGTTCATTGTCATTATTATTATTGCACTGAACAAGGAATCATGTGCCTTGTGGGGAAACCACAGTCACTCACTAATTAGCTTTGTCCGGGTCGTAAACCCCCTCTAAATCGGTCGCTAACTTTTCCGATTGCGGCCCGAATCCGAATGATAAGCGGAAAAAACAGACGCTGCGAGAGACGTGTTGTTGTAAACAAATTACGCACACCTGGATTTTATTTTTTATGAATTAACAGTGTTGCAAAACGCCTTCTGGATTCAGAAGTTTATCAAATGAGACTTTGGTGGTATTATCTTATCAAAAACATGCTTAAATAGCTTGGTAACCGTTGCAAATTGTTATTTATTTAATTATTATTGTTCTATATTTCAATTTTTTAAGTAACTGTTTAACTGTATATATTTGGTATATTTTAAGAAAGCCCTGTTGGTCTCACTGAACTGTTTGTTTTTGTTTAGCTGCTGGCGACGGTTTATTGCCTAATATTTAAAAACAATTATTAAACGATTGCGGCCATGGCACAGGTGTTTATCAATGGAGCAAGAGACGAGCCCAATGTGCGGGAGTTCGACAGCTTGGGTAACTGATAACTTTAACATTAAGAATGCTCTTTAATCTCTTGATAATCTCTTGAAACAGATCCCTCAATCCAGGAGCTTGTACACGCAGCCACCGAGGCCAGGAAGCTGGCTTATTGTCCTTATAGCAACTTTGCTGTGGGTGCTGCCCTGAGGACCAGCGATGGCACCATTTACACTGGTTGCAACATAGAAAACGGGGCCTATGCCACCACCATTTGTGCAGAGCGCACCGCCGCAGTTAAGGCCATCAGGTAGGTCAGTGGGTCACCCCCGGGAGTGCCGCAAGTGCTTATCAGCAGGGTCATAGGCCATCTTGAGTAATAATTGAAACTGATTATAAGGAAGATAAGAAGATCTGACGCTTTCTCAAGCTTTAAACTAACTCATATTTATAGTAAACACTTTTCATATATTTATTTTTATAGTTATCATAGGAATCTTGGATATTCCTGAATATGATCCTAAATCCTTAATATTTTCCCTTTTCAGCGAAGGCAAACGCGACTTTGTGGCTTGTGCTGTTGTGGCCCAGCAGGACAATGGTTTCACCACACCCTGCGGCGTTTGCCGGCAGTTTCTCTCCGAATTTGTCAACGGCAAGGACATTCCACTGTATGCCGCCAAGCCGAGCAATCTGCCCCTGAGGGTGCTCTGCACCAGCGTGCTCCAACTGCTGCCCAACGGCTTCAGCTTCCTGAACGGCAAATAGCGGGAAAGGAGACGGACCGCACCGGGCAGCAGCTGCAAACCATGTGCAATATATACATAAACTTAATGTTTTGTTATTTAGCGTAAAACCCACCCCGTCGTCGTCGTTGTTATTTGTTGTTCAATAGCTATCCGAGGCAATCGCATCTGTTTGTGTGTGTTTTCATTGGTGATCGTTGCGCTCCGACGACGGCTTCTTATCACCAGCTCTCGCTCTCGCTAGCGCTTCCGCTCCCGCTCTCTGCCTCTCAGCGTGTGTTGGCCAAATGTTTATTTGTGTCACACCACGGAGAGGGGAAAGGCTGGGGGCGGGGGCTAGTTATTATAGCCAACTTCACGAGTCGGCGTCACTACAAACCGTCCATTTGCCAACGGACCCGCACCGAGTAAGCACTCAGTCGCGCGCACTCGCCTCGCCTAAAAATAAAACAAATTTGAAGAAAACAAGGCGTGCCTTGGCCTCCTCATCCTCCTCCGCAACTAAAAGCTAAAAATATTAAATATTAATGTCGCATCTAATGGAAAACTTTGCCCGTCCGGAGAAGCCGGAAGAGGTGGTCACCTACGGCAGTCTGGGTAAGTTTCCTGCTCTCCCATGAACTTGATCTTGGCAAAACTTGCGAGATCTCAGAGATATCAAGTGACGTGGATTGTTCCTTTTGTGGCTTTCAGATTCTTCGGTTCAGGAATTATTAAAGGCCGCTTTTGACGTTCGTCAGCGTGCCTATGTCCCGTATAGTGGCTTCAAAGTGGGCGCTGCCTTCCGGGCCAAGGCCACCGGGCAGATCTTCACCGGCTGCAATGTGGAGAACGCCGCCTTTACGCCCTGCTCCTGCGCTGAACGAACAGCTCTCACGAAAGCCGTGAGCGAGGGAGCCACTGAGTTTTCCGTTGGTGCTGTCCTGGCCTATGAACCGGATGCCTTTACCACGCCCTGTGGCGTGTGCCGCCAGTTTATCCGGGAATTTGCCACCGACGACATACCCATCTACATTGCCCAGGCTATTGATGCGAGGATTGATGCCGGCGCGGGCGTGGAGCCGCTGCAGAGCGAGGATCCCGTGCTGTGCACCTCCATCTTCAATCTGTTGCCGAGCAGTTTTCGCACGTACCGGAAGTAAATGCAGGCTCGCGGAGGAGGAGGGGGAAAGCCAAGGTGGCTAGGTTCAAGGTTGCCTCAACGCAGCCCCTTGCCAATAGTAATCTATAATGTTAATCTAATCTCTGGAAATAAAGAAAATTACACTACACAACAAAATACACATTGTGTTTCTTATGAGAATATTGTGAGCGAGGTGATGACTTATAGATTAGTATTTATTATTATTATGAAATAATAACTGATAAATCACTTATAATCCCTAATCTGGAAAGGTGGCGATAGAAAATGAAAGGATTATAATTTATGGTCATTTACTGAATTATATAGATTTATAAATAACAGTAAGAAAGTCTATTGATTAATGTCAGCTGACAGAAAATATACCTTCTTATTACTTGTATGAGATTTTATTATATATTTAACCAAGTCTTGTCTATGGGATTTGGAGATGTATTTTTATAGTCATAATTGCGTTCAATATAATAACATAGAAAACTAGTGCTTACATGGAAATATTACACATAGCAAAGAATGTGTGTAAACTGATAGTTTTCACTCTGATTACTATTTTCTATATAATCTGACAGAATAAAAGGGGGAATTCCCGACTCAAAAAGAAAGCAGTTATAAGAGCTGGAAAACAACCGCTGAGTCGTTAATAAATATTGTTAAATTTTCAACCATTAATGTAAATGTCACAAGATCTTGGCTAGGAAGTTTCTATATTTTTTGTCAAGTTATAAATATAAACAATTTTTATACAATTTAATACCAGAAATGGACTTCCGGAAATTCTAGGCGTTGCGTTTCGACTTTCTTTTCAGCTGCGACTCCTCCTCTGGACTCGGAACCAGGTCGTAGTCAATTTTAGGATTAAGGCCAGTCGGAACCTCTTCGTAAAAGGGTTTACCATCATTGGCAATAATCATCTGGGAATAGTAACGCCTATAAAAGCATTAATTATAATTAAAATATTAATTTTAGCTTCAAATTACTCACTGATTCTTTTTGAGTTGCTCAACTTTATGCTTCAAAGCGGCATTCCGCTCCTCTAGCTTGGAACGGCTTAAGGAACTCCTCTCGTACCGCTCTTCCAGCCGCTTGAGGCTCAGCTCCTGGGTTCTCAGTTGCGTGTGCTCGTTCTTGAGGGTTTCGAAAAGGTTCCGAAATTCTTCAGTCCTGGTGGCGAGCTCGTGGTTTATCTGCGGAGCAGGAGGAGCAGGATGAGTCCAGGCAGGACTATCAATGGGATCAATCGGCGATCAACCTGGTTAATAAGCCTGTCCCTCTTCTCCAAATCTCCCCTTAAGTCAGCTTCGCTCTGTTCCAGATTGTGAATTCTTTTGGCATCTAGGGCCACCTGCTCCTGCAGGCTCTCCACATCCTGGCTCAGCTGAGCCTTAGTTTGGCAATGAATCTTGGCTTTTGCATCAGCGTCCTTTAGCAGCCTGTCCAGGTTAAGGATCACATCGCTAGCTTCTTTAATCTCACCCTCTAAGGAAGTGCTACGTTCCAAGTAGTTGTTCATCTTACAGGTGGCCCGCTCCAGGCCAAGATCTGCTTCTTTTAAACGCAAATGCATGCGGTTGTATCTGCGAAGATTCGAAAAATATGAAAGTTAAACTGGAAATCCTATTCATAGTGCAAAGTATTAGCTATAAAAATATCCTTTCACTTACTCAGCCTTGGCAGTCAATAGCTCTGATTTCAGTTGTTCCATGGCCACATCTTTGGCTTTCTGATCGGCCTTAATCTCGGCCAGACAAAGTGCCTGCTCAGAGACCAAGTTCTGGTTCTCAACCAGCTTCATCTCTAGTTCGCTTATGAAGCGATTACGTCTCTCCAGTTCCTTGGCCAAATCAACCTTGTCGTCTAGTAAGATATATATATTATTTAGCAGTCGAGACAAATTATCTGAGAATAGTGTGGCACTTACTTTTGGAGGCCAGATCGGGTTTCTGCTCCTGGCTCGTTGAGGATGAGCATCTTAAGCTCTGCTTTGCAGAACATTCCTGCTCCGTTTTATGTTTCTGCTTTTCATCTAGTGTTGCCGTGTCGAATACGATCCTAGCGTGTCGTCCCGGCGAAGTAGACCGACTCCTGGGCGTTCGTAAGATGCCGGGGGTCCTGGAGGCAACGTTTAGATTCTTATTTGCCAATGTTACAGCACTCTCGCGATTTCTCTTCACAGAGGTTACAGGTTCGCTGGATTTCGGAGGAAGTCCTTTAGTCTGCAAAGGTACGGTAGCCTTTGGTCCTCGTGCCTGCAAGCGGTGGGAACTTGTAAAGGACCGATCCTGTAAGTTATATCATATAATATCATCAAGTTTAAAAAAGTGACTTTATTTTTACTACTCACCGAATGTACAAGTATCTTTGACTTTCGTATGTAACTTGGACTTGTGGACAAACTAGCCCGTTTCCTGACCACTGAGGAAATAGATTCACTGGCCTTAGAAAGAGGTTGACGATTCCGCAAGATGTCGGAAATTGTCGGGGTTCGAGTCTAGGAATATAAAATATTATCAAAATAAATGTTAAATACTTTTTCTTCTCCCAGATTTTTTACCCACCGCAAGAGCAAGTCTCTGCGTCTGTATCACGCAGGAATGTCTGGAAACACTTCCCCGATTTCGGCTTACCGATGGCATAGGTTCGAAAGCCTTGAGTCCTTGTGTCTGTACGGGGCGGGAACTTCCAAAGGCCCGACTCTGGGAAATGTACATTAAGAATCATTCGCATATTTACAGATTCCTGCTCACCGTGATTATGGGTTTTTTAGCCTTAAGTCCTGGAACCTCTACTGGGTTGGGTCTTGTAGAAGCACTCTCTCGGAATCTACTCTCTGAGAATGTTG
The DNA here is from genome assembly GCA_008042585.1 of Drosophila punjabiensis. Classification (NCBI taxonomy): domain Eukaryota; kingdom Metazoa; phylum Arthropoda; class Insecta; order Diptera; family Drosophilidae; genus Drosophila; species Drosophila punjabiensis. The sequence goes on along the minus strand of VNJR01004489.1, from coordinate 36,620 downwards.
GTATTTTGGACTTCGGAATGGGTCCTCGAGTCTGTAAGGGGTCGGGACCCGTGGAGGACCGATCCTGTGGATTAAATAATATAAACTCGTAAAGTCTCCCAAAATCAGTGCGCCCTTTTCCCGATTTTTCTCACCGATAAGGCAGAAAGACTTGTCTTACATCCTGGTGTTTGAACAGATCCGGAGAATACAGGTTTGTTGACCTTAGAAAGCGTTCGAGTTTGTACAAGGTTCGGAGTTGTAATGACTCGATTCTGTGGTATATGTGAAGGAGTATGTACAGGTTTTTTGCCCTTTGTCTGATCGGGATCAGGACTTATGGGGGCTCGATCCTGTGAAATAAATTTTAAATAAATAATCCCCCTTACAAATTTATACCCACCGAGAAAACAGATCCTTGGATCTTGGCGGGCGCAGGATTTTTGGAAGCACTTCCCTGATTTCCATACCTCGAAGCGACAGGTATTTTGGTCTTTGGAACGGGTACTCGAGTCTGCAAAGGGCGGAAATTTTTGGAAACTCCAGTCTGTATAGTAAAATTTAGAACAGCCTCTTAAAAAACACTCCAAAATGTGTACCCACCAAAGATAAGGGAGCTCTGGTCTTAGGAAGAGGCCCACGAGTCTGAAAGTTATCGCGTTTTGAAGAGAGTTGATCCTGCAAAGACATATATGATATTGTAGCATTATATGCAATATTTCCAATTACTACTCACCGGGGATACAGGTATGTCTGTTTTACGACCTGTGGCTTGAACGGGCCTTGGACTTGTGAAAGATTTATTCAAGGATACAGGTTCATTGCCCTTAGGAGCAGGTCCTTGAGTCTGTACTGGACCAGGAGTTGTGGAGCTTGGATTCTGCAGAATATAGATAATTTCGCAATTCCTCCCAAGAAGCGCTTCTTTCCCAACTCCTACTCACCGAGCATTCAGGTTTGCTGGCCTTAGGAAGAAGTCCACGCGTCTGTAAGATTCCCCGATTTGTAGAGGTTCGAGCCTGGTGAAATAATAACATAATTTCGGTAGTTTCTTCAATCCCAATGCCTACTTACCGTGGGTAGAGGTTTTTTAGCCTTAGTAAAAGGTCCTTGAGTTCGTAAGGGTCCAATACTTGTGGCTGATCCTCGTGATATTTTGAGCACAGCTGGCTTGTTGCCTGTTATCATGATTAATTGAATGAATCCTTCCGCTGAAACCATTTACAGATTTCAACTTACGCGCAGGCTTATTCATGTTCTCCTAGATCCGGAAGTCGATCGAAGTTTAAATAAGGACAACGAAAACGCGAAATTTCTATAAAATCAATTTTAAACCAAATAGGTAATAAATCTTGGACAAATTTTAAAAATATTTTCATCTATTTGGGAATTAGAAGGAAGGGTATTTTCTGTTACGAGTCTGGAGATGTACTGAAGTCCAAGGCAAAGCCGTGTGTGTACAAATACAATAAGGAATTGACATTTGAATCACAAGTCATTTATTTCTGTATGAAAGAAACAAAGCAGTCTCACAATCAAATATTTGGTAATCAGTAAAAGTTTGGTCTAAAAAAATACACACATAATTTTAACACAAATTTTTAGTTCCAATAAAAAACAAAAAAAAAAAAGAAAAATAGAAATGGCCGACAAGCGGAAGCTCCTCCAACGATACATGACGTGCCTTAACCAGCTGCAGGACGAGCTGAGGCGCAAAGAGCTGAAGAAGCAGATGGCGGAACTGGAAGTGCTGCAGTCCGAACTGGCGCGTCGACAGGAACGACAGAATGATGAGGCCTCCGCCGGCGGGCTCAGCAAGGAGCAGCGCAAGAAGATGCTACGCAAGGTTCTCGGCTCCTGTATGAAGAAGCTGGACGCTTTGATGGGTGAGTTGGCCCGTCGCGAGGCGAGGCTCAATGGTGAGAAAGGTAACCCATCTGAGTCCGAAAATCTGCCACATCCTCCGATGCTAGAGGAGTATACGGTTGCCTTCTCAGAAGTCGGTGAGTGCCTGAACGGGGTTTGCAAAGTGTTGAGTCCTTAATTTGCATCTCCTAAGATGAAAGTGGCCGCGAGCTCCTGGAGGCCGCTCTGGCCGCCCGCAGGTGCGCCTACGTCCCGTACAGCCGCTTTAAGGTGGGCGCCGCTTTCCGTGCCAAGGGCGGCAGGATCTACACGGGCTGCAACATCGAGAACGTGGCCTTTACTCCGGGCAACTGTGCGGAGCGATGTGCTCTGGGCAAGGGCATTAGCGAGGGTCAAATGAAGTACACGGAAGGTGCTGTGGTAGCCTATCATCCGGATAGCTTTACCACGCCCTGCGGCGTATGCCGTCAGTTCATTCGGGAGTTTGCCTACAAGGACTTCCCCATCTACATTGCCAAGGCTCCGCCGCCGGAGATGGAGGACAGTATTCCGCCAATCCAGGACACTGATGAGGTACTCGTCACATCGGTCTACAATCTCCTGCCTCACAGTTTTACCGCACTCGAGTGAACTTGGGAACGAACATTAGACGCCAAAGGATCCTAATTTTAACTCATTCTGGTTACCACATCTGGACTTTTTTAATAAATTTTCGGCATCGCTGTAAAAGCCCATTTCTCCCCAAAATCTCTTAAATAAAAGCATGAAACCGCAAGTTTAGTTTAACATAAATTTAGTTGAAAAGAAAAAAGAGTAAGACTAGAAAGAAGGACCTTTAAACGTAAGTTACAACCGGTTCTCCCGATCCGTAAATGGCGTACTCGCTCTTCTTGGCAAACGGCATGACATCCGCGTGCTCCAATATGGGCCTCACATTCGGATCGAACTCAACCAGCCTGCTCTGAGGATCCGTGTAGTTCGCCCGCACTTCCGTGACCATCCCCGAGTGCGGAACACGCTTCGTCTCATTCTGGAACTCGCAGCGACGCTTCGGACATTGTTTTGCGGGGAAATCATCGCACATATTGGCATCCGGTTCACGCGCTACCTTCCGCGAGGGCGTCATGTGCTCCGACCAGTTCCAGTAGGTTAGATTGTCGTGGGCTCCTACTCCGCCGGCTATTTTCTCGGGACTCAGCCGCACATACGAGAGATTGTAGGTGGTGGCAGAGGGATCCAAGTACTTGCTAAAGCCCTCATCGGAACGATCAATGATTATCTTGGTGGCTTTTACTGGCGTGGGCATGGTAATGGGAATCACCTCCGGCTCCTCGGGCATTTCCTTGAACACATACGTGTCATGGCTTACACTCGAGATGGGCTTCATTCGGCGCTTCACAAAGCGTAGCTGTCCCTGCTCGAAGGGCTTCATGTACTGGGTCTTCATGTTGAGTGAGGGATTTCTTAAAGCATTCGGATTGCCATACTGGAAATAAAAATTGGATGTATTTGGATCCTTCGGCGACAATCTATTCTCTCACCTGCCACACATAATTGGCCATGGACTCAGAGACGGGCTTCTCCGACAGCAGCGGATCACTTACATAGAGGTCCTTGTCGGCAAACTTAACGTTCAGCTTGTTGCCCATTCTCAGATCGGTGAGATGGTGGTGACCACGATACGTGGAGGTTCGCCAATCGGGATGCTTGGCGCTGGCCGGTTTCTTGTAATCAAAGCAGCCAAAGTCATCCATGGTCATGAAACTAAATGGAACAAGGTAAGTCTGAAACAAGGCGGCTTTAGGGACTGTTTCCTTGGTATGCAAAATTTGGAGAACGCTATTAGTTGTTGCCTGGCAACTGTGTTTGACGCTAAGCTAGTATGTTCTGTTGATTGATAACAAACAGCCGGTCTTCTGTACAATATTCTCATTTATTCTCATTCATGTATGTAGTATAGGTAATGCTTCAGAGAGAGAGGAATGCTTGTTTCACAAATATATAAAAGCGCTCTGTGTTCACAAAAAACAAATGGTTATTCGTTACAATACAAATATGTGTACGTGTGTATGTGGGGCTAAGTTAATAAATGTTGCACTCATTGGCAATAATAATAAACTGTTTGCTTAGCAATTAAACAATTGATTTACTTCCGCCTCCGGGAGTTATCCAGTCACCACTTCAGTGTCCTCCCCCAGCTCATCCTCTCAGGCAATCTCCTTCAGCGCCAGCAGAGATTGGCGTAGATATTCATACTGGGTCTTGGCATGCTTGATCTCTAGCTCTGAGAGCTCAACGAGGCTGGAAATTAGTAAGAAATAATATATACAGACATCAAAATCCTATGACTCTCAGGTTGGACTCACCTCTTCTTGAAAGCCGCCACTCGTCGATTGCGAAAACCAATCAGTTCCTCTTTGCCGCAGGCAGACATCGATTCGAACTTTTCACAGGCCTCCGCCTGGGCAGTCTCAGCCTGTAGTGGGAACCAAAGATGAGATTAGTTAGATTTCGGGAGCAGGCAATCACAACAAGGACATGCTAAGGTGTGTGAATACAGATGGAGGGCATGCAGCTGTTTACATCTACTGAACCGACGGCTAATAAACCTTAAAATGCCAAATACCTCTTGCACCTCCAAGGGCTGCCGAAACAGAACACGTACAAACACGCACGCACACACATAGAGAGTGAGGGGGCAGAGGGACAGGCAGAGCAGAGAGCGAAGAGCAATGTGAGGTGGTTGAGAAAAAAAATAGTTAATAGTTTGGTTTATAATTAGTGAAGCGTTAGAATTGATTGCCCCGCTGAAAGCACTTTTTTGAAAAGGGAAAAATCTTTTTGTTTCTAAAGAGGTTTTTCGGTTACAGAAACTCAGCCCGAATCTTACCGCATGCACATCCTTGTTCTTGGAACGGGCCTTCTCCAGATTACGATTGGCCGTCTCATAGGCAGCCAGACATCGCAGACGTCGGATTAGTAATGCCTTAGCAGCATCGCTATCCCGCTGATAATACCGCAAAGTGTCGCCCAGCTTGAGATCCTGATCGCTGGCCACACGGGTCTCCAGATTCTGAAGGAAATAAATCAATAAATAAAGCATTTTTTTAAAGCCAAGATAAACCCACCTTAATTCTCTCAAATATCTCCGCCGTCTTGGCCACAAATGTCTCCACGTTGCCCTTCTCGGTAGTCGAGAGCTGGGTCAGTGCATTCGATATCTTCTGATGGCTATCGCCTACATCCTTGTGCCGCTGCGTCATCTTCTCCGTTCGGATTGCTGCCTCACGCAAATGCCCGTGGTATTCGGTGAGGAACTGCAGCTCGTTCTCAAAGAAATCGTTCACATCGCGCACCGTGGCGCTGAGAAGTATCTCGTCTGTGGTCTTGCCCAGAGACTTTACAAAGCCACCGAAAATGGCCATCTTCTTGCGCGGCTTGGCGCACAAATCCTGATCGTACTCAAGGAATACCTTGAGATGCTGGTCCACGCGAAAGACGGGATGACTGGCCAGTCGTCGGAGGAACACTTCGTGCATGGCGACGGTTTTTTTGAAGGTGGCAAGATATTCGCTGGGAAATAGGACATTAATTATTATTATTTTTGTTAAATTGTTTTTAACTTAATCACTTACGCCTCCAGCTCCGACTTCATCTTCTTGAACTCTTCTTTGGTCATGTTGCCTTCGCCCTCGCCCAGACGCTGTAGCTTCTCGCGTGACGCATCAAAGTCCGGACGTGGCGGACAGGGTGGTATCTAGTCGGGATATTAAATCAGTATCAGGATCAGAAATCAACGATAATAATTGGAAACTCACAATGTAACCGGCATAGTCTTCGTTCTCCTCGATGCGATCGTGCAGCCACACAAACTCCTCGTGCTGCCGCACCACATTATTGTCCTTTTTCGTAAAGCCCGGCAGTGTGGTGCGTGTGTGAACGGTGAACTTGACCTTTTCCTTTTCGCTCAGTGCATCGGATATTTCCACATGAAGCGCGTTCTCACCCAAAGGTGCGGCGGCAGCGGGCGTGGCCGGTGCGGATGAGGAACTGTCCGGCGATGTGGCAGATCCACTGCCATTTGTGGCAGCGGCAGGTGCCGCTGCTGGTGCGGCCAGAGGGTTCGCCAGCGGGTTCGTTGGCGAGACTATTTCCATGGTGGCGCCATTGTTGTTGGCCGCCGAGGGACTGTTCAGCAGGTTTGAGTCATCCGTGCCGTCCTGCAAGTGCAATAAACGAATCAATTCGCACTCTAATTACGCCCATTTTCTGGTGATAAGACTTTTCTTTGTGTGTGCGCGGCGAGAGGCGTCACAGGGACGGCTCTGCTACCAGCTCGCAATGCAAGCATTTCACAATTTTAATAACTTTCAGTTGGGGGGATTTGGCTTGGCTTTCATTTCTACATACCATCATCTTGTTGCTGGTTTTAGTTTCCTTAATTAAGCACTCTCTTCTGTGGAATTCAACAAATCAACAAACTTTTTCTTTCACTGCGATTTTTGCGGCTTATCGATACATTCTGGTGATGGTACGTGAGACGATATATTAGTATTGGGAAAGAATGTGTTGCGGATATGCACTGGGTATCTGTTTGGATAAAATTAATGTTATTTATTAATTTAATTATTGTATAATGTGTGTTTATTTTTCTTTTTATACGTATTGTTGTACGATTTAAGTATTTAACCAAAAGTATTCGATGGTTGTACCACACATCACCACCAGCTGCTGTTAGAGTGCCATCTCAATAATAAGGCTTTTTAGCAAGTGGGCAGTCCCCAAGTTTGAAATATTTAAAATATTTTAGAAAAGCTAAGTCCTTGTTTTTCCTCATAAAAAGGCCAGACAGCAGCCCTTCGAGACAGTTGTTAAAGGATTCTCGGCTGCAGGTTAAGGATAATCGAAGTCCTATGGGGCAGCACACCTACAGGTTATTTATTTTTAAGGTTTAGCGACTTTTTTTAAATGAATTTTGTATGAATTGTTCACACAGAGTCATTAAATTGTAAACACAAATTAAATAGCTTACTTTTTATAATTAGTATAGATATTGAAATTTAATAACTTGTTTGGTTAAGTATTTAAAATTCAAAGAACTAGCTTAAACCTTTTTTAAGTGAACTAGGAACTTGGTTATTTTTGGAATATCCATCAGCTGGCCTTAAACCGAAACGTCATTTCTGATTTATTTAAACTCAATTTAGTTTGAATAAAAAAAAAACCAAAGCCAAGAAAAAATGTTTAAAGTAAACAAGTCGGAAAAGCGCACCCGCCAAAGGGGAAAGAACTTTTCGCCAGTCGAAGAGGACATTCTGCTCCGTTTGCTAAAGCCCTACAAACCCATTATAGACAACAAGAAATCCGATGCTCTGACCTGCCAGATGAAGAAGGATGCCTGGGAGCAGCTGGCCCAGGAGTTCACCGACCAAACCGGCATGCCTCGCACTTGGCGGACCCTCAAGGACAAGTATAAGAACATGAATACCAAGATAAAGACGGAGGGCAAACGATTGGTTGATCCTTCCATCAATCAGTTGGAGGACTTTGAACTATCAGCCAGTAGTTGTGTGTCGGTAGTATACGAAGAGGTCGGTGAGGAGGAGGATGAGGATATTAAAAAACGTGAGTTAAGTTTTTGCTCTTTATTTTTATTTTTCGAAATTATTCTTATTTTCTCTTTTTATTTTAACAGCTGTTATTATTGAATTACCAACGAAGATCACACCCGAAAAAGCTGAAAAGGTTATTATATAAATCACAAATAAAACTGTTTTTTAAGCTCAAAATTTATTTTAGATTCCTATCCAGGAGGAAATCCAGGTGGAATTTCCAGGGACTAACCGATCCCCGTCTCCACCAGATGAAGCACCCTCTTACAACGGCAAGCGATCGTTAGAGGCTGATCGCCATGAGCTCATCCTCCTGCAGCAGAGATTCTATCAGAGTGAAAACGCCAGGTCAGCCAAAAAGCATCGCTTGGAGGTCAGGAACCTCAATCTGAAGAATCAAATTTTGGAACTAGAGCTAGAGGAGAGGCGCAAGCGCTTGGAATTCACCAAGCAGAGCACAACAACAATCATTCCGAGTTGATGGCACTCGACCTTGATTAAGACCCATTAATGTTGATATACGATACCCATTGTATTTGAGTATATACACAGTTCAAGATAGATCAAAGTACACTTAGAGCTAGACTAAGCCTAAACATGACATGGCATTAATAAGTATATAACATGGAGAGTGTGAGTGTGGTGGACCTTAAAGCTATATCAGAATCTGGACAATGCCACTAAGTAGTATTGTTTATCTAGAGGAATCTCTTCCAAATCAGTTTGGATTGTAAAAAGGGAATTAACATAATAATTTATAATTTGTTTTGTCTGCCAATTTACCTATTAACTCCTCTCAATTCCCTTTACAAATTCCAACTAATCCCGTCAAGGTTCCTTGACCTAAACTAATGGCTCCGGAACATCCTTAATACCTTCGCTGCTCCTTCTCATTGACGGCGGACAGTGGCTGGTAGCTGGGATTCGAGAAGGCTTCCGTTGGGGCACCGCCCGTTGATGAAGCTGCTTTGCTCGCCAGATTTTTCCTCGGCGGCTTTACGTTCACATAGTTCTCTGCAGAGGATTCCCCATTCAGTTTCGTCTCCACATGATGGCGGGGCGAAGGCGTGGGCGTGGCATAGTGCTGCTTCAGAGCCTGATTGAATCGCCTCGCCTGCTCGGGACTCCTTGAGCCTCCTCCCTCCTCGTCCTCATCCGACCCTGCGGAGCGGCGATGCAGCATGGGTATCTCCTCGGGCGCCTGATCCGCCGCATCCACCGTCGGCAGACCGTTTTTCTTATTGCGGAGCGGCTTGCTGGCTCCACTTATGTTCATATTGTTGCTCAGCGTCGGCGACTGGCGGGCTCCTGGTGGGAAATTGAAAGTGGTTGTGTCGCTAGAGAAGTCCGCAAACTCGCTGGCCTCCCCTTCGAGGCGCGTGGGTGAGAATATGGCGGTGGCCTGGGGCGGTGGCGGTGGTGCATCGGAGTCCGGACTCATGGCCATGTAGTCATCCGGCAGCTCCTCGATGCCTGTGTTAGTGGTGTGGCGTGCCATGGTGCATGGTTGTGATGCATGTGTGTGGGGGGTGAGTGTGCTTAGTTAGTAGCCTGATCCATGGCCAGCAATGGGTTATATTTGCTATGATACTCACGTATATCGGGTACTATGTGCCCGTTGACATAGCGTGGAGCCGAGGGCGCCAGCTCATCCGGGGAGCCCATCAGGGCCAGGTAGTCCGTCTGCTGATTCTTCATGTACTCCAGGTTGCTCTGCAGGTAGGGATTATTCAGATCCAAGTAGTGCTAAAGAGCAGAGGGAATTATTTGTATAAAATTCTTAAGAATATATTAAATGAGGCAACTCTTACATTGGCCACATCCTCGCCCAGCATGGTGGCAAATCGCTTCTCCAGCTCATTGAACAAGGGTCGGCTCTCGGGACTAAAAAGGGGAAATTAAATATTGAAATTTAGAATACAAGATCCTGGTCAGCACTCACTTCTTCCGCCAGCACTCCAGCATAATGTCGTAGAGCTCCTGGTTGGCATACGGCGGCTTCTCCATGCGGTAGCCATCGTTCAGCTTGTTGAACAGCTCCTGATTGGGATCTATGCCAGGATATGGCACCTTGGCCAGCGAAAACATCTCCCACAGGACAATGCCAAAGGACCAGACATCGCTGTAGGTGCTAAACACATGGTCACTGAGGGATTCCAGCGCCAGCCACTTAATGGGCAGTTTGCCGCTCTCTAAAATGTAATTTATTAATTAATTCAATTAAAATAAATGGAAAAAGATATCCATACCCGACTTCTTGTAGTTATCCCCACGGTACATGGAACGCGCCAGACCAAAGTCACAAATCTTGACGACATTGTCCTCGCAGAGGAGTATATTTCTGGCCGCCAGATCGCCATGCAATACCTTCTTGGAGGATAGATAATCCATGCCTCGGGCCACCTGGAAGGCCCAGCTAACAAGATCAACTGTGGTAACCGACATGGCCTCCGTGGAGTCTGTTTTGTAGTTGGAGCGCCAGGCTGGTTGAACCGAGTTGTTGGACATGATTTGGTCATCTGTGGATAATACATTTGGTTAAGGATCAGGACATTATAGACTCCATCTCAAGCAGATACTCACCCTCTGGAACAGTGGTCATCACGGTGTTACAGGTGTCCATCTGCCGGTCGTAACTGTAGGTGGCATTCCCGGATCCTGGTCGTCCGGCCCGGGTGCCCGATCGGGGATCATTGTCGGAGTTTCTGCGGTGATGAGGCGGCGGTTGGGTGTTATTGTTGTACGAGGAGTTCAGTTGGTTCATGTACGAGTGGAGCGGGAACCCGACATTAGCATACTTCAAGCCACCACCGTTAGCATCGCTGTTAATTGGGGTTTAGTCGCCGCACACCCACCACACAGACAAAGAGGAGGAGACACACACAGGGAGGAGACCACAACCAGGAGAGCGGGAGATCACAGGCACAGGTGGAGAGATGCACAGGCAACAGGTGCGCATACAGATACATTCAGAGTGATTGTTTTTTGTGTGTGTGTTGTGGAGTTTTGTTGTAAGATTTGTAGATTAGTTTGTTGTAGTTGTGTAGTTTGTTGGTTAGTCGAGGATTAGTTAGTAGATGTTACCAAAACCAGAAACGGAACAAGATTAGAGTTAGTTAGCAATTAAGGTAGGTTAAACTTGGGGTTAGTTTACATTGGGTTGAGGGAGTTGAAAACAAAGTAGTAACCACTTACCGGTGCAGTTCGAAATTCTCGGAAAAGCGTTGTGTCATAATATTGGGATCAATGTGATCGGTTTCTGGACTGATCTGATTGATAAAGCACTTTCTATTCCTCAGCAAAAAGTTCTGAATATTGCCAAAGCGGCAGTACTCCACAATGACCATGAGTTCACCTATGGGAAAGAGGGTTTAATTATTAATTTAAATATTAAACATCTAGAAATTATTTTTATTTATACTCACGCTTTGCTATATTCTTAGTAACAGCTCCCAGCAGATTCACCACATTCAGGTGCTGACCCAGATGGACCATAATCTTCAACTCGGACACCAGGGCTCTCACCACCTCGTTGTCCGCCGTCCGCTTGACCATCTTCACGGCCACCGTGGTGGTGGGCTCCTCCTTGCGTATACCCTTGGCCTCGCCCTTGAGCACCACGCCAAAGGCTCCGGCGCCCAGTTGCTTGCCCAGCTTCAGGTTGTCCCGCGGGAACTCGAACTCCCGGTTGTAGGGCAGGAGTTCCGCTTGCTCATCCAACGTGAGATCGGGATTAATGTGTCCCACTGCACCCTCCTCGAAGTTGGCCAGACCGGCGGCCTTCAAGGCCAAATGTCGCTTGTGCTCCTTGTGGTAGCGAACGGCCAGGAAGGCGCACAGGCTGATCAGGAGAAGGAACAGCATGACACCGAACCAAATCCAGCCCTTGCTGATGCCAGGAAGATCTAAAGATCAATAAAAGAAACCTTTAAAAATCCATAAAAATTAAAAATAAAAAAGAAACTCACTGGAAAGAACCACCGTGATGGAGTTCTCGATGCTGCCCAATCGATTCTCCACGAGGCACCGGTAGACACCTTCGTCGCCGGGATACAGGTGAGTGATCAGAAGCTTGGTGTCGCCCTCGGGGAAGTGCAAGAGATTCGTCTCTTCCAGCTCCCGGCCATCCTTGAACCACCGAACGGTGGCCAAGGGAACCGCCTCAGAGCGGCAGACCAGCTCCAAGGATTGACTTAGGTTCCGCTCCATTTTCGAATGCGTATTCAGGTTGGTGTACTTCCACTGCGGCGCCCGGGGATCGTGGACGAAGACGTTGATCTCCCGGCTGCCATAGTCCGCGGGGTTCATGATGTGGTACGCACGACACTCGTATGTGCCGCGATCCTCGTCCGTTATGGAACTGAAGCGCACGGTGCTCTTGTAGGAATACTCCGTTTTGCTGGTTTCAATTGTGACACCTGAACATACCATGAAATTATTTATTATAATTTATAAACATTAGGATCCTTTCGAGGAGAAATCTTACGCTCATCCGCCTCCAGTTCCACACCATCGTGAAGCCACCTGAGATTGTCGTCAAAGTGGTAAGCCAGAGCCTCGCAGGTGAAGTTCTCCTCGTCACCCTTGGCGATCTTCCGCTGCTCATCCAGTCCATAGATGGTCATATTCTCAGCAATGTCTCCTAAAAGGACATGGGCCTTGGTCAGCGATCGCCGCTCCTTGCCGTCCACCATATTCTGGGCAATGCAGGTCAGGATGCCAGGCTCAGTAGGCCGGAAGGACACCTCAACAACGCGCTCTATGCTTAGTTTACCAGGTCTGGGATTGGTTTGGAACTGTTGTAATAATAGAAAGTGGGTTAGTTAGGTTTGGGGGTTCATCTTGGAAGTTGCAGACAAAGATTGTACCTGATATTGCTCCTGGATTTGGGGTGACTGCACCGGACGACACAGAAAAAGCCAATGAAAAATGGTTAAGAAGACGAAAGACAAATGTTTTACAAATGATTATTAGTATAAGACTTACAAATTCCTTTATACTTTGAAAAAGGAACAAGGGAAACATATTGGAATACATATAATGAGGGATGACGCCTTAATCATGGTACATAAAAATACGGTACAGGAAAATACAATCCATGAATTTATACCTTATATATCTTATATATGTAATGGAATACAAGGATGAAGATGCTTTGTCATGTCACTGTTAAAATACAGTGGTAGTTAAGTGAGTAATAAGACAGGATTACAAAACCAAAATAAAATTAGTAAATAATAAATAATAAATCTAAAAAAACCCTGAACTTACGCTAAAATTCTGATTAAGCACCGAGCAGGTGGGCCATCTCGGGTCCAAGGCACACGGCCGGAAGAAGAAGGTAACAATGGCCGGCGGATACGCCCGAACTGTGCACTCCAAACGCGCCACTTTGCCCACTTGGACATAGACATCCGGCATGCTAAGAGCCGGGCCATCGATCACACTGACATTGTAGGGTCGTTCCACGGCCTGGATATCGTTGGTGCCGCGCAGGATGTAGGTGCCACTGTCCTCCAGCTGGGCATTGAGCACTTGCAGCGTGGTGCTGCGCTCGGTGGAGATGATCTTGAAGTTGTGCTCCGTCTGCCAGACCTCGGTGCCGTCGGGCTTCAGCCAGCTAAAAGTGGGCTTGGGGAAGCCCTCAAAGGTGGCCGTCATCTGAATGGTCTTGTTGGCGAACTCACGGACATCATAGTGATTGGAAGGTTCGTTGACATTCAGGTAGGTTTCATTGGGGGCTGTGGAGATTATTACAAGATCATCAGATGTTATCCAGAGTTATTAAACTTAGAGACTTACCCAGCACCCTCATTTTGTAGGAAACAATCTGTGGCTTGTTGTTGATGGCCTCGGTAACCACGCACTTGTAGAGTCCAGTGTCAATTGGCAAAGCATTCGTCACGGTCAAGGTGCTCCTGCCCAGATGGTGGGTGCTGTTCTTAAACTTGTCATCAAACTCCGCTGTGGTAATAGTGACGCGACTCTAGAGAAGAAATTTTCCAGGATTAGGTTAAGACCTTTTTATAAGAACCCTTCTCCCAGACTTACCTTATCCCGGTGTGGCATCACCCACTCCATGCTGTAGCTGAGCAGCTCAATGGTCGAGGACTGCTCGCAGACCAAGGTGAAGTTGCCGTGCAGGAAGACATGGTTCCTGGCCTTCGACTTGATCTCGGGCTTGGGCAGGGGCTTGTCCGCCTCTGTTGCGTTGGTAGAGAGTTTAGCATTATTAGAGAATATCCTTCGCAAAGGCCGGGGACTGGCAAGCAATGTTTCTACAGCTTCTCATGCAGATGGTTGGATGGGGTTAGACATAGACGAGGACACACATGGGTTAAGGTTACTACAGTACACTTAGGTTCTAGGTGGGTTAGTCGGGTAAGTTGTAAAGCCATAAGGTTAACCAAGTTAAGTCAGTCCAAAACCAAAGAAAATTCGTAACACAAAAAGCGGAAAATAAAGCGATGCAAACGGAGGACACAGGACAACAGAACACAGCCGAACGATAACACAAAACAAGGACAACAGCCAACGGAGGACAACACTTACGCCCTGGCCTGGGTGAGGGCGACGATGGCATCGGAGCCAGCCGGGCTGGACTTCGCTTGATCCGATCCTGGGCACTCCCACTGCCATCACCAGTTATTAGAGCAACTTCACCCTGTGTTTGGTTAGTTATAGTAGCGAGGACTTCATCGTCATACTCTAACCCTATGTTAGTCAAGGACCCGCCAGGAGGCGGTTGTATGCCGTTGGTCTTGAGATTATCCAATCCGGATGCTGGAGGAGTTAGCAGATTAACACATGAACGTGGTGGATACGTGGGGAGAGAACAGAGAGAGGGAAACACAAGGAAAGAGAGAAATACCACTTGGTTAGCACACACACTTAAGTATCTTGAACTTGCAGGCAGTGTTTGTGTTTTGTTGCAACTGTACTCAAAGAAATGTTTCATTCCCTTTATTTGCTGTGTTTGTGTTTTGTTGCAACTGTACTCTAAGAAATGTTTCATTCCATTTATTTTACTCGAAAAATAAAAGGATACTTAAGCATCAAAGTTATAAGCCAATTCCTAACTAATTTTGAGTTTATCAAATGTACTTTTTGTTATTGTGAAAAAATGTGCTTAAATAGTGTGCTGGCGGCAGGTGTGCTTTGGTGCAATTAACTTGAAACCCCTTGAATTTTGAAGAGAATAGAGTTAAGAGAGAGATATCCTTTGGCTATTAGGAAACCAAAACCCGCTACCGAAACCGCTTCAAAATATATTTAATAATTATTGTTGAATAGAGAGTGTAAAGCAATATTTACGACATATATATAGAGACGGAAATCACAAATCACAAACTTTGGGGTGCAAAAACTCACTATCAATGTAACCGTTACCAATAAAGGACACAACAACGGTCCAGTTCTCGTCGTCGTGCTCCGGATAGGGCGTTTTGGGTAAACAGTAGTACTCGCCGCCATCCGTGATGCTGCGAATTTCGATGGTGAATCCCCGCTTCGGATCGTATCGACCGACTTCACTGCTGGAATATCTCTGCGTTTGTGCACAGGAATAAGGATTGATCAGGTATAAGGATAATGCTGCTGTCTGAAGAAAACCCTGCCTATCTAGAGAGGACTTGCGACTTGATTGTTAATTCTACATATTATACTTTAAAGGATAATGATATCTGGGATATGTACACGGATAATAGAGGGACTAACTACGGATTGATATAACTGGAGCCTTACTTCTCTGGTAGTGAATGTCAAAGAACGAATGACTCTCCCACAAGTTATCATAGCAATAGATGGTACTCGAGATGTACTCGACGATGTGGAATGTGAAGCCTAGCTTGGAGTTGTACGTCCAGTTCTGGTAGAAATTGGGCTGACCCTCAATCCTGCCATTCGAACTGATGTTCCAACTCCACTGATTATCCTGTTCGTCAATAAAAGGTATCTTCTTTTAGTTTGAGGATAACAATGGGAGGCTCTGCATGAATCCTCTAAGAATCTAAAACTACATATCTCTCTTGGAGTAAGTGTTTTCTAAGGAGCTTTCAGTTTCTCAAAATCAAATTCAGTAGAATTTATAACTAGAGTCTTGTTAAAGGTCTAATGGAATAAGGGAACTCACATTATTCCTTGAAAATAATAATCTATAATTTACTGGCACTGTAAACATTAATTTAACCTTAGTGTTAAGTTTAAAGTTAACTAAGACACAACCTCTGACACTTTATCGAATGAAGAATTATTTACTGTAAGAATGGAAAATCTTTCCCTTTTGAGAATCTCCCATTAAGGATTCATGCAGGCCTTCTCTGGACCCATCTTCTAAAAAATCTTTACCAGATTACTTCGATTCCAATCTCGCCCCAGAACTTACATCTCCATTGAAGTGCAGCACCACCTCGGTCTCCGGCATGGCCGGCTTGCAGGGTATGACCACGTTGCTATACTGCGGGGCAATCACGATGACATCCGTCGGCACCAGCTTGTTGTACGGATCGTTGACGTACACATAGATGGAGCTGGCCTGGTCCTGGTTTACCAGCTCGCGCACCTCCTCCTCCGGCTCCTTGGACGTGTTGATCTGGTCCAAACTAGACTCCTTGATGCAGAAATAGGCGCCCACCTGGTCCGCCGTCACCTCCATGAGATCCAGACGCACGCCAAAGGGTCGCGTGGGATCGTCTTCATTCGAGAATGTGGTCAGACTGGGATGGACTTCTGAGTTGATCCACCAGATCACCGGCTCGCCAGCCTCGCAGAGTAGCGTGTAGTTGGTCTGGTGCTCCAGCTTGATGTTGTCCTTGCAGGGAGTGATCAGCGGCGATCCGTTCTCGCCACCGCAACCTATGGGTAGGTCATCTTCCGGATCGTATTGGGGCCGGGGAACTAGGAGGGAGCAGGATCAGGGAGTTATTAATTTATGGCAAGTAAAATATTAAACAAATATATAAATAATTTCTGACATTCCTAATCTTATATTTTATTTTTTAATTGTTGTTTTTCCGGACATCTTCAAGTGGAACCTCCCAGCTGGTCTTGAATGGAATTATTGTTCATTGATTGCTCAGACAGACATCACAACAAAATTCTTCAAATACTTTATCTATTACCGATTGCTCAGCACCCCATTTCCTCGTCACTGGTGGCGCTATAATAATGACTTTAAGTGATTGGGTGACCCTCTGCGGATCTCCAACTTCTATATACTTTTTGCCATATTTAATTGGAGAGCGTGGCGCTTCCTCTGACTTTGTCCCTGTGGCGGCGTCTGCTTGCCGAGTTCACTTGGACTTCATTTTTTTTTTTCTCGTTCGGAATCAATTATTTGTTTACAGAAGCGGCGATAACAATAGAGAGAGAGCCTTGCCTCGCCTCGCCTTGCCTCGCCTCTGATTCTGATACGGAGGGCATTATGTTCTCGGCTTGGTTTCGATCGGGGCAAGGCAGAGTTCCACATGAATATGCTTACATATGTATATATTTTTCTTATGTATAAAAGATCACAATGGTATCTAATGCCTAAAAAACGAATTGAAATAATGGTGCGAAGAAAGAATAGCCGGCCCTAGAATTCGGCGTCTTATCAACTTGGGTTCAAAGTTCGGTTCGGTGTCTAGTATTTCAATTGAAGGAGGAGCTGTGGGTTCTGTCTGGACTGACTTGATATATAGGAAGATGGGGAGATTAAGGCTCTATATAGAGAGAGAAATATCACACGCAAATGGGGGACTTGTAAAAAAACACAAATTTGTTTAAGGAAATGGTTTCTAACAGAGTTTTAAGATACCATAAAAATTTAAATACATTAACTGACTTTGCTGTCTAAAAATATTATATAAATAAAATAAATAAATATTTAATAGAAGAATCTTTATAAAATAGTATAATATAAATATTATATATAAAATATAAAACATCTAAGGTCTTCTATTTTTGTACAAATTTAAATTAGTTTTTAAAAACTTTCCAGCATAAAATCGATATTTATCTTAAAGTGATTTAAAAGCGGTTCTACACTTGAAAGGGTTAATTAATCATTTTTTTTTTACCGAAATATATATACAGCATTTTATAAACATATGTGTCTATAAATAGAAACACTTGTATATTGTCGTTAAGTTAAGAATATGGGAGGAAGCGCCTTATAATATTTATTTTGATTATTTATATATTTTAAATATACCTTAAATTAATATTAAGTCATAAATGAGTTTCACTTACATGCTTCGATCCATGAGATTCCGAGAAGCAGGAGAATGGCCCACAATATCCAAGGCATCCTCTCCAGCAACATTGTTTTGCGGCAATTTGTTTATTTGTTTGCTTTGTGCTTAAATATTAATACTAATTGATTCGCCTAAATATTCACAGATTTAGCACATTTGGCTTAGTAATTCCATGGTCACGTTGGAAGACACTTTGATCACTTAGCGTTGCACTGAAAGAAAACGGAAGTGGTTGTGGTTGTTTTTATCGTTTGTTTTTCAGGGTTTAACTTTACTTAAATAATGTAAAATTAATATTATAGAGTTTATTAAACAACTATAATGTATTTGTTATTGTTTTTTGGATTGTTCTTTTATTATAAATTATTTGTCACTTATTTAAAATTTGAGTTTAATGTTTTTTAAATTAATAAAAATTAGTGAACGGCTTACAACAATTTGATAATATTTTACAGTTTATAATTTGATTGTTAGATACTTGTATTTTGATTTATTTTTTATTTTAATGATTTATTGACTTATTTCCTTTTTGTAATTTGATGTTAGACACTTGTAATTATTCCCTTTTGTTGTTTTAATAATTTGTTGATTTATTTCTTTTTTTTTGTGTTTATTAAAATTATGTTTTTCCTTTCATTATTTATGAGAACTAGTTTACTTTTGTCACTATTCGTGGAAGATTTTGTAGGAGAGGAAGTCTTATCACCAGAAAGTATTGTTCAAAGCCATTATTAGCTTGTGAATAAAAAATATAGCTTATAAGCCTTTAATTTATTTAATTTGTAATATTTACGAGCTTAATCATATTATTTAAATAATAATTTATTTGTTTTGTTAATATTGTTTTTGTTAATATTAAATAATTTTAATTAAATTTTCACTGTTCACTGGTCAATATTTTCTGCATCTTTACTTCAGTTTTGTTGTGTTTTCATTTTCACTTTTTATCTTTTTTAAAATATAATAATTTACAACAAATTTGATCACTTTTCTTGAAACATTTTCAATGCAATTTCTTTACTTTTTTGCCTTGAATTATTAGTTATACTGTTGAGTTATGGGATCCGCTTCTCAGGCAGAGGCACCAGCAGCATAATCACCCGGAGACGACTGAAGCTTTTTGCTGGATTGTCGCCCCGGTCGCTCCCGGGGAGAATCTGGAGAGCATTAACATTTACGATAAGACTTCTGGCTGTTGTTTATGGGATCGGGTGCCGATGTGGGACCAAAACCGAATCCACATCCATTCAGTCCCAGTCGTCCGTTACAATGCGCGTTGCGTTGATAAAACCGAACAGAAAATAAGTAAGTAAATAAGTAAGAGAAGAAAACAATTCGAGTGAAATGGAGGCGCTCTCCTCCGCTCTGAACTCGAGCAATCTCCGCGAGCTCGGCGATTGGCAACTATCAAATTGGTGGACCTTCTTATCACAGACAACAACACTGAGCAAGAACACTTATGCGCATAAACAAAAACACAAAAAATAATAACAAAAACATAAAAACATTACGCATACGCACAGTATGCGCTGCTCCGAAGAATCTCACACCCCGAAGCGCTTCTTTTTTTGGTGTCACATCCGCATTGGGCAAATGAGAGCTTCCGGGGAAGGGAATTAAGAGAAGAAGGGGGCAGGGGAAGGGGGAGGAGGAGCCACACCCACTAATGAGGCAACAGGTCGCCCACGTGGCCATAACTCACTGTCGCCGAGCTGAGGCCCCGTTGGAAGCCGCCAAATGGCCACGGGACATGCACAATTAAACAAGCTGATCTAACCATTGACCACACTGAAGAAAATAAAGTGATATAAAATTAGGGGATGGCAAAAAACAGGGATATATCGAGATGGTAATGATATTTGACTAGGAAGGAATATATATTAATATCGTTATGTTTAGATATTCTGTGGGTTCCATTTGCTTGCTTGGATAATTTGTTCATTATATATGTAAATATTTTTACTCTAAATGTAATTTTTTTAATATTAGGAATATCGATAAATAAAAGGATAATATTTACTATAGAAATTGCCAAAACTATCGAACTTTACGCTGTGCTAAAAGGGCAACAAATCGATTTTCTTACGGATATATCAGACTAGTATAACAGGCAAAAACAAAACTAATAAATAAAATAAAAATATTCAGTTATTTTTTGATATTATACGTTTTTATATATGAGTAATATATTTATCTATTTAACAGTGACAAATTTAATTACAAATAAATTTTCATATATTTTTAATTTTTAAATTGTTTAAAATATTATTTCTCTATAAGTTTACGTTTTCGATATCGTCACTAAACAAACCAAACAAACTCATTCAAGCGTTATCTGCTTAAGAATATAAAATCATAAATTATTGACGTACATAAAATATATAAGCATTTAAGAATTATTTTCTGAGAAATGTACATAAGCAAACGTAATCGTTTTTAACCAATTTTTTCCGAGAAATGTAATCACTGTTTGCCATTGTTTCCGGCAAGCTTTTCTTAATCTTTTTTGTGATAATAAAGAATCATTTTGAAAATAATTAAACATGAAAATATAAATGATGAATGATTTGAAACGGTTAAAAAAACCCATGCTAAGTGATTTCAAAATTAAAGTACAAAATTAGTGTACAATTTTTCCACTGTGTCTTCAACAATTAGAGCAAACGAAGTGTTCCGCTGATGTGGCACCACTTCCCGGGGCCATGTCGTTAACGCGTAATCCCGCCCAGCCGCAGGGACAACAAGTGTCCCAGCTTTTGACATCAATAAACTGGAATTTAATTTGCTGGCAAACTTAGACTCGGACGGGCCGCACCTCCTGTGATGACATTTTGGCCTAGTCAACTTATTGTGGCTAATTGCCAGCTGATCAGCAAATAAAGCCATTCGTCTTTGTCACGGCGACTCCTTGAGCGAGGTCAGTGTGTGTGCATTAATGCCGTGTCACTGGGTTCTTAGCCCGTTTATCGGCTAATTGGGAAGCACTCTCTGGTTTCACCTGTCCCACAACTGTCCATTCCAAGAGCTTAACGGATTAAATAACAGCAATCAGCTGGCAAATATTGACTGGGCCACTAATCACCTGAGAGAGAGCACCTTGATGAAAAGGCTGAAATATTTCGAGAGGAATCACTGAGCGATATACATTTGGGTTTACCTGCTTCTTTCAAATTTAATTCAAAAAGAAATCCTTTAACCTAACTCTGCATAAATAATAAATAAATATTTAATATCACAAACGTCTGTTTCTAAATTTAGAAAACATAAAAGCACTCTAGATAAAAAGTCTAACCCTCGATAAGAGTTTTCACAGAATTAGCCCCCATTAAATCCCTCCCCAGAGCTAAACAAAGAGTAAAAATATAAGCTCAATAGTTGAGAACTGCTTCCTATCGAATCCATTACCGGACTTGAAGTGCAATCAGGAATTCCCCGAGCTCGGAGGAGGCAGTTTAATGAATCGCTGACCAGTAGCCCGACAAGCGATCAAATGCGTCTGGCAACATGTTGCAAGCAACATCTCGGACTTTGATGGGCAGCTGCTACTCCGCCTGCTACTTCTCATCCTCCTCCACCTCCTCCTGGCTGGTCAACTGCTGGTGGTTTGTGTGGTCACTTCGTGTTTTTTTTGTTGTCATGACGACACGCCCACTTTGCATTTTCAAGGGCGACGCAACGGGCAAGCCATTTTCCTTGAGTTATTTATATATCGTCGAAGCAATTTTTTTTTGCTATTTTAATACCTATTTCTAGAGAAGTTGAGGGGTATATTTTTTTGGGGGAAGAGGAGAATTATTGGAGATTTATTTATAAAAATAGATTATCCCTTTTATAGTACTCTATTAAATATATTTTCTCATCTAAAGACCTTGTAAAACCCAAGCTTCAAAAGTAGTTAAAATCTTAATTAAAAAGTCAAGCTTAGAGTTTTAAAATCACTAATTAAATGCCAAAAAGCAAGGCAATTCTCTGCCTGTAAACAAAAGCTCTAAGTAAATACCAAAAAACAAGGCAATTCCTTGTCTTTAAAGCAAGTACCAGGTATTTCATAGTCGTGACTCTCGATCATCGAACTCCCTTCTGGCTTTCAGAGTCGCTCACGTGCTCGTGACGCAAATTGCAGGGCGCCCTAATTGCAGTTCCCAGCTGCAGGCGAATCCCTTTCTCAGCTCTGATTTCTGCTTTTTTGCTGTGATTGTTTTTTTTGCAGCCCACGGATTGTCGTGCAATTAGCCTCGGACATAATGAGGTCGGGGGCAGGGATGGGAGACGAGAGACGGGGTATCTGGAGTCCTTACCTTTCCCTATCTCTGAAACACATTTCTGCACTTAGTCATTTTTTTATGGGACAAACAGAGCGCCAAAAATAACTGACACAATTCAGGTTTATTGATTTACATTATGGGATTTATTGAGAAATTTGTTTTTATTGTTTAAACATTTTTATTGAAAAGATTTAATGGTGAATTTAATGCAAATATTGAAGTGTAAACAAAAGTATATTATTAAGAGAGAATAGTACATACACTCAAGGTTGCACATTTTCCCTGGATTTTTTTAATGAGGAAAAATAAACAAATTGTAATTTTTTCTGCATCATTGGAATTTAAAGGAATTTTGGAATTATAAGGAATTTCCACTTTGTCTAGTCTGTGAAACAAATGAAAGCACTTTTCGCTTTCATTGTCGAGTCATTCCATTTAGCTTTTCCCCTCCAGACAGGCATTTTTTCGCACTCTCTCGAAGATTCCTAACATAAGTAGTTCTGGAATAACATATTGAGGTAATTTATCAAAGAAAATATTTATTTTGTCTATCAATCGACAGAGATTATTTTTTTTAGGTCGCGATTATCCACAAATGCAACTCATATATATCGATACTTAACATATGTTTATCACACAATTGTTTACGACCAACAAAGTATATGGCAATGACGTCATTTCATGGTTCAGTGGCGCCCGCCTTTCATTCACCGATGTCGCTCCTATATATAGTATGTGCATATATACATTTAATGATCCCATTCCATAGGCACTTGGTCACTCATGTATGACGTAGCCACTCACGTTTCTGTTACATGTAAATATATTTACATAAGTGACAATATTTGCGTATTAATTAAACTGCCTGGCGGACACAGCAAACAACAAAAGAACATCAACAAGTTTTTATATAGTGACTATATAGTAATAAAAACCGGTTGAGTGCGGCGAGAGAACTTCCCTTGAGAATGAGTGTCGCCTTGCAGTGATCACTATTGATCAGCATTGATCGAACAAATATAGCTGAAACTTTTGTTTTCAGCTAAAGAAAGAAAATTGTTTGAAAATATAAAAGAATAAATCAATAAAAAAACGCAACAACTTATATTATTAATATAAAACTATTCAAGAAAAATAGAGAACCAGCTGATAATATTCCTATAACACAGTATTACATTGTTGCTTAGTTATGCAGTTATGACATCTTATTTTCATGACAAAACATTTAACATTAATGATCATTTCTTATCTTATTTTCATGACTAAACATTTAACATTAATGACCATTTTAATGCAGTATCATATCCGCATAAATTCCAATGTTCTGTTTACTTTGACACAAAGTCATATCCGCATAAATTCCTTTGTTGTGTTTACATTGACACACTTTAACTTCTCGGGAATCCCCTCTCTTTTTATTATACTTTAAGCTTTCCCTGATACTAAAATATTCCTAGAACATTCTCAGCGGATTCCTAGAGCCTTAAGTAAAAACACTTTAAGCACACTTTGAATGTGTATTTATGCAATGAACCCCGCGGCCTTTTATTTATGAGGAGACAACAAAACTCTTTCATGCGCTTTTGCCATAAAAAATGGCTCGTCTTTGCTTGGCTATTTTCATGTTTCCAGTTCCTCCATCAGACAGACACATGTTTTCCAACAAAAACATTTCCACCAAAGTTTGGACAGTTTAACGCGGAAAATCTTTCACCATTATTTGGTTCTTTATGGCCAATAAATGAAAAAGTTGCACGACTCGTGCCTTGGGCCGCGTGTTGCATGTGCAACAGATTCGGATTCGCTTCAGTTCGAGGCTCGTATTTGGTGTGTGGTTTGGTTTCTGCGGTTTTCATGTCACGTGTTTTCACAGCTCTACGTGCTAGCTGACCCTCGTCACTGGAACTTTGGAAAATTTCCTGGGGTTTTCCCCCTCCCAGCTAACACCTCAAATTGAATTTTCTATGGCCCACAATTCAGAGTTTATTTCTGCAATTATCTCAAGTCCGCCCTGGCAGGATTACCTTTTGGTTTTTCCTGCGTACCTGTACAGCAACAGCAATAACATTTCTTCCGGAAAATTTACGACTCTTTCGGCAGAGTTTTTCCAGCTTTTATTTGGCTTTCCACCCGTTGACCTTTTGCGTGCGAGTCAAGTGGGCTTTGTTTTCCATTTCAATTGCAAATTTTATTTGTCTGCAGCAACTTAATGGAAAGTTTTGCAATGGCAAACAGGCCTTTCGCTATGAGCCAAAATAATGAGCAGAAAACGCACATTCCACGATATCTCCACCGAAATAATAATATCAGGAAATCTATTCATTTGAATGCATCCGAAGGAGGTTTCGTTTTGCCTGATTAAAAATTCAGTGCGCGGCAAATGGAAGTTTTGCAATTTGGGCCAAGCCAAGATTTGTGGCCAGCAGGCGGCCCCATAAATCAAATCATTTGTCAATTGCCAAAGCAATCAGTAAACAACGCCTTCGAGATCTTAACTTATTTTTTTTCCCAAGGTGTGTGTGTGTGGGCTTTTTGGGCCACCTTTCGCTTTTTGTAACCTACAGGGTATCATAATTTCAGTTAGAAGTTTAAAAAGTAGTAAAGGAGGCATTTCTGGGCCTATAAAGCATATATATTCTTGATCAACCCTTTTTGACTTGAAATTAAAGCTTTTTTGGCTTACTTTTAATTCATTTTTCATTATAAAACGATCTTAAAATTAAATAAGCTCATTTTTAGGATCAAGAATAATTAGAAAGAATTTTTGAAGAATTATAAAACAAACTAAAAATATTTAGATATTCTTAAAGCAAAATGCTAGGGTATCCAATTGTCGGCTACCTAAAGCTGGCTTCCTTTCTTGTTTTAATTCTAATTTTTGTATATATTTCTTTGCAGGCTTAAACCACATTTAATCATAGCTGTGCAAGGAAATGACGCGACTTTTGCACAGTTTGCGTGTCTCTTAATGATGAAACTGGCAATGGTTGACATGGTAGCATTTCATTACCGAGAAAATGTCAGTTAATTCCATTAACTAGGCTAGAACCACACAAAAAATGGCCTAAGTAGGAACAAAAACGCTAATGAGGCCGCAGGAAAAGGTAAGCTAAAGGTGAGTATTTTATGAGGAATTTAAAGGCTTAAGAAATTGGTCTTCTAGAACTAAATTCTTGGCTTTCTCGCCAAGAAAACTTTATGATAAATTTTGTTTACTCTTTCAGACACTCAAATTTATTTTATTATTTTTCTAGTTCAATTTAGGTTTGTTTTGGGCAAGGAATGCTGTCTTAATTACTTTTTCTCTAATTGATTTAAATTGTCTCAGAGAGCTAAAGCCAGAGACTTTTCATTGAAAAGAATAATTCTTTTTGTACTTTTATACTTTATTTCTTGCTTTATTTCTTGGTTTATTTATTGCTTAGTTTCTCGCTTTGTTTTTTGCTTTATTTGTCTACAATTTTCCTCTCTCAAAACTTTGCTGAAATAGCTAAAGTTTTGAGTTCGTGCCTAAAAAAAAATGAAATCAAAAAGGAAAGGCAAGTTCAAGAGTGCTGAATAAGAAGGAATTCAATAGTCACCGCATTTTCTGAATTTGGAAAAACTCATTTAAAGCCAATTGTAATTTGTTACCACAAAGACAGGCGAAATAAATACAGAATTAATAGTTTCTGCTGCTGATTAATTAAACAAAAGTCTTGACTTAAGCGGCAGCTATCAGCGGGAACACATTGAAATGTTACTTTCTCCCTCCTGTTTTATGTCCCTTGTCAGACTCTAATTAATTGATGGATGATACTCCCTGCTATTGCCTTACAGCCACTTTTTATTGACATTTTTCTTGTATTTTTTTTCTTCTCTTGTTTCACTTTTTTTGGGGCAAGTGCAGCTCCCGCTGTGAACTCTGCTCCACCACCGCCCACGCCGAGTTGTGCAATTTATGTGTGTGTCAACCCACAACCATTCCCAGCTGAACACACAGCTCTCTCTCGAAGCTAATGCATTTTTGAAATGCAAGCAGGGACAACAACAGAAGGCTGGCCGCTAATCTGCAAGGCAAATGCATAAACATCATTTTGCAGAGATGGATTTCAGAGGCAGTAGCAAATCCCTTAGTAACTGTCAAGCTGCCCAGATAAAGGCCGAACCTCCCGCAGAAACTGTTGCCGAGTTGCCGGTTGCTGCGGGAACATTCAAAAGATACTCCGCGTATCTCTGAGATACTTACGTACCTTATCAGCCATGTGTTTTGCAAGTCGGCTATCTTTACAGCCACTTAGATGGCGTTACGATAAGGCCAGGAAGTGCTTAGATATATATATATATATATATTCGGGTCGCAGCAGTGTCGAAATTAATTAAATAGTAACAATTTTCAGCCGCTTTTGTTATACAACAAATGGCAGAAGAAAGTCGCACAATTTCGGCTGAAATAAAAGTGAAATTACCAAGCAGGTAAAGTGTCTTTCTTGGGTTTTTACTTCATTTTTTTAGATGAGTCATTTGGGAAACTGACTCTCAGCAGAGTCAAGCTGTTGCGTAAGCGGATTTATCTTAAAGTCTTAGAGGAGATTGGCTAAGGTAAGCTTACATTTAAACGGATTTTTCTACAACATTTAAGAAGTTTTTATGACACAAAAATATATTTAAACTAAAGATATTTTTCAATTTAAAACCCTAGGATAGGTTTTATTGCTTATTTTTGATAAAAACTTTTATCAAAGGCTTTTTTCTATAATTAATTGTCTTTTCTAATATTATTTATTACCTACTTCCTGAAAATAATGAGACATGCAGCTCTCTAAGTATAATTTCATATGAAACCCCACACCACAAACCCTCCAGAGCTAATGATTCACGTTTTGTTTTTCCATAAATTGGCGATTTTGATGTAAAAGAGTCGACGCAGCCAGTGAAATTGAATAGTTGGCACTTTGCCCAGAAATCGAAACAAATAAAACGCGTGGCGACAAAACCAACTTGTTGGCCAGCTGTTGCCGCTTCGGAATAAATAGAAATGTTATATTGGTTCGCTTAATAGCCGACAAGTGTTTAATTTGTTTGTTTTTGTGTTCCAACCGATTAATAAATAAATACCAAAAATATATATACATGCCAGAATATAGCTCATTTCGTGCCTTGCCGTGACCCCAAAAAGGAGCCTGCAATCGATCGAGAAAATAAACATTACTCAATGTTTTGTTGTGTTTTTTGAATGCATTTCTTGTGCCGACATAATTGGGTGAATCGTGTGCGCACTTGATGGCCTATAAAAATTATATTTATTACCAAGAGTAATACAAAGTTGGCCAAAGCTTAACCCTAGTAAAAATTTAATGAATGGCCGGCATTCTAGGGCTCAGGTGAAAGCCAAGAGCCGGCGAGTTCCTGCCATTTTGCCAAGAGATTTATGGCCAGCAGACAGCTCCAATGGCCTGGCCAAAAAATTATTTGTTGTGTCTGTCCATTTATTATTTATGTTTTGTTGTTCTGCACAAGACACCTCGGTGGACAGAGCGGATGCAGACTTGTGAAGGTGTCTCTGGCTCTGTCCATTCATAGAATGCCTACGAAGTGATGGCGGAGTGTGAAAACGTGTTCAATGCCGGTTAGCTGAGTAAACCGTACAAACGTGCATTATTTATGGGTATTGGCCAACCGGCAAATTCAATTATACAGATATTATCGCCAAATGGTAATTTATGCGCCAATCCCCCCCAAAAGCGATACGAGGGTTTATCTAGCGATTAATTCTTGGAAAAACTCTTTCACTTGAGGCCACACAATGATCATAAAAATAACTTTAAAGTTTGTCTAAGACTTTAAATTATACTCTCTTTTTATTTATTCACTTTTTTGTGTTTTAAAGTATGTCAAAGACTTTTAACTATACTCTCTTTTTATTTATTCACTTTTTTTGTGTATTAAAGAATTTTGTTAAGAATTCATTAATTCTAAACACAGCCTCTGCTTAAGTACAATACTTTAAAGTTTATAAAAATTGTTGCAAGTTTTTCTAATGGAGCTTTTAAATGGAAATCTGCACCTAAATAAAACCTATAAGGGAAACTATATTAATTATTCAAATATAATGACTTAATGTTTCCCATTTCCATATTTTTCCCCGCTTCAAACAACGTAATTTATTCGCAATGGAACTCCCTCTCAACTACACTTTATCAACCTTAGTTTAGTGGCTTAAATTAGACACCTAGCGGGGGCCAGCACTCACGGGACAAGAACGCGTATCTTGTAGATAGTTAGCCATAAAGCCCGGCGTCTGATTAATGTGCCATGTGCACAGAGGAAAGGTGTGAAAAATAGCTGATGGAGCCACACAGCTACAGGTGAACCGAGGAGGAGGAGGAGGTGGCAACCAACCGAACGACTTGGATTTCCAAGAAGAGCTCTTTCCTATTGATTTTTTGCTGGTTTCTGCAGTTTGGATTGCCAATTGCGATTTCCAGTAAATATTTATGCGGCCGATTGTCCGAACACTTTTCCATTTTTACATCAATTTTCCTCGCTGACATCTTTATGACTCCTGGCATTTTCCAGCTCGGAAAAAAGAGTGATTGACGCCACACCACAATTAGCTGTGGTCTTTTGAAGTGGAAAGAGATAAATGGAGCAAGAGATATGCATTGGGAGGTCTGGAAAGTCGGGGAACTCTGCATTTAATAAACAAATTGGGAGCACTGAGCAATTGTTGTGGCCCAATTGAAGGCAATGAATTATGGGCCTTTGATTCGATCGGAACTCCGAGGCAACGCCAGCCGGATCCTGAGTCACTTCCAAATGCACAGCAAAGAAATTTGCTTGGTTTGGCAATTTTTAAACGATTTTTTACAATAATAATAAACAGCAGACGGAAGTTGTCGTGGTTAGAAAAATATATGAGGTAGGAAAAAAGCTTACTATTGATGAATACAAGCAAAGGGTTTGTTTGCTGTGAAGGGAGAATATCTTTTGTAAGACAAAACTTGTGATAAACAAAATCGATATTAAATTTATTTAAAATAGTGACTAATGGTGATATGTTTGGAATTATATATTTTATTTTATTTCAACAATTTATAATATAAAATCTGTTAAAAATAATACCTAGAATTTGGTCATATTCATGGTAATTTGTTAAAATACTGCTACTACTTTTCATTTAAACTAATATGTTCGTGAATATTTATGTATATTTTATTTAATTGCAAAAAAATCATATGTAGTTACTGTAGCATTTCTTCATTTTAAGAACTATACCTTGTATACATTTTAATTTAACTTTAAATTTTGCCCAAGAAGCTCTCTTAACATCAATGTAATGAATATAAACATATTTCTTTCGGTGTTTTTATTTACCAAAATTCGTAGCTGGTCAAGAAACTTGAGGTGGAACCGGTTTAAGAAAGTCACCGTGTCAGATACAACCAACAACAAAAGGCAACACTCTCCCAAAAAATGAGCTGTCCCCCAACAAAACACAAAAGAACTGATAACTTTTTTCTTTCCTTTTTTTTTTGGGTTCCCTCTCTATTCACAATCTCTCAAAAGTTTGCTAGAAAAATCGGAATGAGTAAGATCCTACAGATAAACCATTAATACTTGCGAGTTTCTTACGCAGCCTACAGTTAACCGCAGCAGCTTGGCAACAACAAGAAAAACCATAACAATTTACAGTCACGATCGAGCGATGGATGAATCACGGCTTTGAATACCTGAGTAAAGATACACCTTCGGTGTTTGCAGTCTCGTTATACTTGGAATGCC
The DNA here is from genome assembly GCA_008042585.1 of Drosophila punjabiensis. Lineage (NCBI taxonomy): Eukaryota > Metazoa > Arthropoda > Insecta > Diptera > Drosophilidae > Drosophila > Drosophila punjabiensis. The sequence goes on along the minus strand of VNJR01004489.1, from coordinate 6,899 downwards.
GTTGACGTATTCAACGCACACTCCATCCATGTGTGTGCTGTGTGTGCCTTACACTTATCAATGAATGCTTTAAGGTTTTGATAATGACACCACCACAAGCGACGACACTTATACTGGCAAAAGGTCACTGATAATACCGAAACACACAATCAATATATAGCAGGTATATATATAGGTTATATATCAAGCACTGACTTTTTTGGGTTTGTTTTAAATTGCATTGAATTTAGCAACCGAGCAGCAACATTGACACTATAACACAAAACACACACAACACACAATCAGAATTGAATCGAATTCGGGTTTTACAATTTCAATATCACGAAAAATACGATGATGCTTCGGGGCCTGTCACCCACCTGTGGACGTGCTTGTATTGGTTTCAAGTCGTTAAGGTATAGGTTCTCTTATCGAATATATATCTTGACTTTTGTATTAATTAGCACCTTTTCGATGCCTCACTTGCTTGTGGGTTTGCACTCTTTTTCTTTACATTATATTAATATATATTTTTTGTTATTTTTCATTTGCTTTATTTTATTTTAATCAATACTTTTGTATTTTTTATTTTAATTAAACGCTTACGTTGTTTGCCTTTCGTTTAGCACTGCCTGCGTGGGTAACGTATATTTTATTTGTATTTGTTTTTTTAACAATAAATAGCAAAACAAACTGCGTCGTCGGCAAAGTTTGAACAGTTTGGCTTAGTCGATGGCTCTTGGCGCGTTACGAGCCCGCATATCTCAAAGTGTGTCTAGTATCTCAAAGATATTCCGCTCTCAGGTCTGAACCAGCGTTGGCAATTTAGCTCTTTCCCTGCTAGATCTGGACAGTGTTGTCAGCTTAGCACATTTCAAGCTAGATCTGGCATATCTGAAAATGTAAGAGCTTAGAAAAGCTTGCAAATAGCTTATGGCCTTAAAAATAATACATTTTAATATTAATTTATCGAAATTGCATTCGTGACATCAACAATTTATAATATAAGATATGTAAATATATTTTTTCTAATACGTGTGTTTTTTCATAAGAAATATAAATTTTAAATCTGTATTTACGCTCATGATTTATTTACATAAAAGCTACTATTTGAAAGAGCTTTAAAGGAATTAGTGAAATGTCAATAATCCGTTTTGTGTATAAAAAATATATTTAAGAAATATAATAATTTTGTTATATTAATGTCAAGTTCACTAATTCTCTTTCCAATTGAAACAATTAAAAAGGCAAATTACATCTTGACTAGAAATTGTTAGAAATTAAAGGCGTCGATTCAAAGGTAAGGGAACCCCGAAAATAATTTATTTATAGGTGTGTGTCATAATAAACAAAATAACTAAAATTTTCACTAAAATCTTTAATATTGCCTGGACAAAATAAAAGTTGTTAAAACAAAATTATTAAAATTAAATCGATGTCTCAAAAGATTTGGTCTTGATTTATGTTATATTACATTAACTTTATGACCCATCTAACAATATTTGATTAGTTGTTAGTCTGTATTTAGTTATATTTCTCTAATGACTTACCTTTTTCTTACTTAAATACTTATCTTAATTAGCCAAAGGTAAATGTTTTGCTTAACACTTTATATTCACACTTTATATTTTGCAGTCTGAGCAATAATAATAAAATGGTGTAAAATTTTGGTTAACAAAAATATCTTAAAAAATTAAATTAATTTATATATATATTTATAGCCGTTAATATTATTTCTTTTAGAATTTAGATTTTTTATTTAAAAAAATGATGAAAAATAATTACAAAATAACAACAAAAGAGAAACCAAGATAAGAGAGCACGTAATTTCTGTTCGCAATTAATTGACGATAGGGGCGCTTTCATAAGTAGCAGCTTTGGGATTAGAACACCAGGTGGCGCTTGCTGGCAGTTAAGTTTTGAAATAAAAACCTATAAAACTCAAATCCTGCATTCTTATAAAGGGGAATCAGCTCTGCTCTGAGCTGATTTGATGAATTTCTATCTTACAATTAAGCCCCTTAATAAAAATTAAAAAAAGTAACTCTTTGCCGCATCCCTTAATAAAATTGTTTATTTAATTACAGCAATTAAAATGCATTCAGATCGGAACAAGTCCGATGCAGTTGACAACTAACAAGAGTGATGGCAAGCTTATCCATTACAGAGAACATATTGCTAACGAACGAAATAGCTTCTGTTTAAAAATAGTTTCGGGTGCAAACACACACACATATTTCGATGGATCAGAGGCGAGATCAAACTCCATTGAAAAACACAGCGATTGCCATGTCCAAAGGCAATTAAAAACGCTTGAGCGGGCTTCGAAATTCCGGCTGCTCCATTTAGGTGGTTCTAATGGATGACCGTCTGCCCAGTTGGGATCCGGCAATCAATTGAGCCGAACGATCAGCGATCAGAGCACTCAAATACCGCTTAATGCGCAAATAATTGCGATTCCCGAAAAACGGAAAACGGGGCTGCACGGCGATCTCCAATATAAATACGGCCAGAGCCATCGAGAAGTGGCACCAAAGTCATCTGGAGCACCGACCGAAATGCTGCGTGAGATCTGCTTTATCCTTGTCAGCTGTGTGGCCTTCGAGGCTGCTTTGGCCTGTGTAAGTTTTCGGATTTTTTCCACAAAAATAATTAAGAGGAAGTCAACACACAATATGTTCGTACTTGCAGAACGGATACAAGGCCAAGCTGGTGAAGATGGAGAACTGTGCCGGCGAGGATGCCATCATGACCGTGGGCAGTGACTTCAGCCTCAAGCTGAACAAGAAGTGCGAGCTGGTGCCCTCGGGCTGCATTACCAACAAGCCCTTCGGCACGGCGGTGGCCAAGTTCAAGGTTCAGAAGGACGGCATCGTGATGAAGGAGGGCAAGATGGACCTGTGCGCCGCCATCGATCAGGCCTCCTCGGAGGCCAAGGATATGCTCAAGCTCTTCGGGGCCCCCTCCGCCTGTCCCGTGGCCGAGGAGAAGGTCTGCGCCAATGACCACACGGTGGACCTCACCAAGTACAAGGCCATGTTGGGCATGGCCCGCGGCCACCTCATCATTGATTCGGAGATCAAGCACGACACTGTGAGTTTTAATTACAAAAATCAAACTTTTACATGTTATTTATAAATCTATAAATATTTTTCAGGGCAAGTCCTGCTTCCATGCCGAGATCGAGCTCACCAAGAACTGAGAGCGGAGCTGGGACCGAGCACAGAACTGGGAAGGAGGTCCTAACATATGTTTATATTATGAGTCTTGCAAATTCACTTAGCTTGTAAATACGAATGCAATTCAAAAAACTGGTAACTGGTGCGCACTCACAGGAAAATAAACAAAAAATACCGAATTCAGATGAGCTGACAGTTTTATTTTCAGAGTTTGGCTTTCATTAATCAATGAAAACTAAGAGGATTTATCAGAGTTGCAAAACTTTACTGCCTAAGTTATATATTTAGCTTATTTGCAGACTGATGAACGCTGTATTTTTATCCTTCTTATAACATAAATTCTTCACATTGATTCATTTTTTTTAACAGAGTATTTAGAACAAAAATATAAATTAAAATCAAAAATTGAGGTAATTAATACTGACTAAAAACTAGCAGAAATTAGGAGAGCCATTAAAATGTTCTTACAATATTGTACAAGTTGCTACACTTCAGTAATAAAAACAATAATAAAGTTACCCTACAAAAAAATAAAAATAATAAAAATAGAAAAAAGCATTAAGATATAATCTTTACGATATGATTTTAATGGCTTTCAAACCTGCACACACATTTTAAGTATTCAGCAATGCCAATTACATAATATATATATTACTGTACTCTTTCAAAATTAATCTTTTAAACTTTTAAAATGTTTTACTGACCGTGTCACCTAAAGTTCGCCACAGACGATTACCCGCGAGCTCAAATGAAAGCTCCATTAAAGAAGCGTCTCAGATTGACTCTTTTGAAGTCTATTTTGCAAACTCTGAATATTACGAAAATTCAAGGCGGTTTCTTACCAGAAACGCAACAATGCAGGTTGAAAAGTTAAAGCCAAAAGAGAGTAAAATATCATACGTTCAAGAAGTTTGGTTATTTATTGAAAAGCTTTTTATCAACCAGTTTACAGATATCTTACATATATATAGTAAGATATCTGTAAACTTGTTGATAACTCCCTCTGACTTAGGCCTCCTTTTAAACCTCTTATCAGGGTCACATGGTGGCTGATCCGAATTGCAAGGCATATCCTATTGCCGAGTCACATGGCAGGTGGTGCTGAGGCAGGAAAGTAACTTAATAAAATCGATCGAGTACCTGTGCTCCAAGGATCCTTGTTACTCCAGTTACTTTCTGGCCTCATCACCACCTCCCTGAGATTCTGCTCATCCTTAATTATCCGAAGCCTAAACACCTTCAGGTGCTCCAGCTGGTGCTTGTTGGTTCTCATTGTTCGTTACATTCCCTTTCCCGGCGTTTGATCCTTGATTATTGGAATTTGTCTGGTTGTCTGGCTTCTTATTATTATCGACTTTCCCGGCGTTTGATCCTTGATTATTGGAATTTGTCTGGTTGTCTGGCTTCTTCTTATTATCGACTTTTGGTGGAACTGTAGTTTGTTCATCATACATATGCATGAAGAAGTAGCAGTCGTCGCGGCACTCCTGCAGGGAGTTGTATTCGTTGTGCCTGTACATCCTCGGGCAGTACGTGGTCACCTTGAAACCCAGACGAGGGGAGAGACAGAGGGCTTTCAGGGATATTGTTTAGAGAGAAAAAGAGAGCGCATCTTGTCACCTGGATGCAGTCAAAGATGATGCGGTGGAAGGCGTAAAAGTTACGTCGCGGATATTGACGGCAGGCACTCTCATGCTTGTACCTGTTGCGCTTCAGGCAGTTGTCGTTCCGCACTGCTCGGAGAGAAAGGAGTGGGAGCAGGAGTGAATTAGAGGCCAGATCCTTGATCAAGTAACAAATCCTTACAATGGTTATGCCTGCCACCCTGAGCGAGGGTGCAGTAGAGTACGAGCCAAAGTAACAGCTTCATGGCGAATCCCGCGATCAACTGGACTCTAAACCAGCTAACAGCCTTTAAATAGTTTTTAGAAGACCCTTAACTTACGCCATTTGCAACGATTGAGGGCGAAGTAGCCGTAAAATGGGTGATGTGGTCACACATCAGTGCTGGTGCAGCAGAAGCTAAAAATTAAAAAGGAAGCGCTTCCAGAAAGCACTTTCGATAACTTTTCGCTGCTTTCGTACAACATGGGGTTCGATCGAACTTGTTCTTTGAACAACAATGAATGTTCGAGATTGGTTCGATTGTGATCGTTCAGCACATACTCAGCACAAGGAAAAGAGCAAAACAAGGAATCCCTCAAATATAAGTCTTATAAGTTCATATGTGTGTTTCAAAATAACAATAAGAAAAAGTTAATATGATTAGAAAAGAAAAACCACAACTTTATTAGTAACTCTTTTTATATATTTTGTGTATACAATTATTTTATAGGTTGCTTTTTATATACGTAGACAAAAAGCAAATATGTATGCAATATGAAAATATTCTTAAATAATAAAACAAGATGTTCTTTTATCCATTAGCGGACACGAAAAACCTTTAAGATAATTGAATAATCACCTGAAAAATATATATTCTTTTCATATTCAATCCAACAAATTATTTTAATATAGTTTGTATGACTAAATCTAATCAGTTTAAACGTTTTTTCAAAGTTTCCAAAGAAATCGGCAAGTTCTTATTTCACGTAACAGGCGCGCAGCATCCACTAGAGCGACGATGCATTTCCTCTGAGTACTTAAAACTTATAATAAATTTAATGAGCATGACTTTCATTTCAATGAGTACTAAAAACTAGTTAGAATTACTAGAGAATTACCCATACATACATACATATATAATATTAATATAAATATACATATGCACCAGCTCCTGAAGCCCAGTTTCCGCAGCAGCGGGAGAAGGCGCCAGAGCTTGACTCGCATCCTGCATCGCACTCTGAAGGACGAGCAGCAGTTTGCAGTTTGATTTTTTCAATTTTAAAAATGTTTAAGGTGGCACCTAAAGTTTGCCACAGACTGTTACCCGCGATGCTCTATTAAAAAATCCCATGCAAATGTCGCCTGCTATCCTGCTACTGCTTCTGTTCGCCTGGTATTACAACTGGGAAAGGCGAACAATTTGCCCTGAGATTTCCTAAAATTTTGTCTTTTCGCAGTACAAACTAATCGGATTCCCGATTTCAAGTACCAGGCGCACAGAACGCACAGAAGGTCGACGCACAACCAAAAAATGTTCTCAGGAGGCTAATTGGCCGATCTGTTATCTTTGATGAAGATATTTGTTATCCCTTTCCATCTCCTATCTCGAGTACTGCTCTCTCTGAGTATACAGCAGCTATCCCCCCCTAACCAACGAAGTACTGCTTTCCCTTAGTATATAGCAGCTATCCCCTCTTAGCCAACGAAGTACTAACTGCTCTCTTAGAGCATACAAGATCCGTCCCTTTCCCCCACCATTCGCTGTGCCAAAGACGCTAGCTCTCTCCGAGTATACAGCAGTTATCCCCCCTTAGCTCACTGCTCCCTCCGATCATACAGCAGCCATCCCTTTCCCCCACCATTCGCTGTGCAAATGTCGCCTGCTATCCTGTTACTGCTTCTGTTCGCCTGGTATTACAACTGGGAAAGGTGAACAATTTGCCCTCAGATTTCCTAAAATTTTGTCCTTTCGCAGTACAAACTAATCGGATTCGCGATTTCAAGTACCAGGCGCACAGAACGCACAGAAGGTCGACGCACAACCAAAAAATGTTCTCAGGAGGCTAATTGGCCGATCTGTCATCTTTGATGAAGATATTTGTTATCCCTTTCCATCTCCTATCTCGAGTACTGCTC